>APFE030039166.1:8211-74865 GCA_000404065.3 Pinus taeda | reverse complement strand
TGGATTATGGTCTGGACTACAGGCAGGGGGATGGAGTGAGATTGGCAGGTTATACTAATTCTGATTGGGCAGGTTGTGCTTCTAATAGGAAGAGCACTTCAGGGTGTTGTTTTGGGTTGGGTTCATCAGTAGTGTCATGGTTCAGCCAGAAGAAATAGTCAGTAGCATTGAGTTCAGCGGAAGCAGAGTATATGGCAGCCAATCTAGCTAGTTGTGAGGCCATCTGGCTTCGCAAGATGTTGTTTGGCTTATTGGTCAGCCATTGAGACCTTCAGTGATTTACTGTGATAATGAGAGTTGCATAAAGCTCATGGGGAATCCAGTATTTCATGACAGGTCAAAGCATATCGGGATCAAATATCATTTCATTAGAGACTATGTTCATAAGGGAGCTATGAAGCTTCAGTACATTCCCACTAATGAGCAGGTTGCATATATTCTTACCAAAGCCTTACCATGGGGCAAGCATGTCTACTTGAGAGGCAAGATGGGTGTGGTGAGGAACACCTTCCTCGGTAAGAGGGACTGTTGAAATTTGGTACCAGAGGACAGGTGGTTCCCTAAGGCTTTGATCTTTGGCCTAGGGAAAAGTGTCCAAAAGAATTTAATTTTTCTCCTAAAGTAACTTTATAATTTTTATAAAGTTAAATCTAATTTAAAACTGACTTTAAGTGATAAAGTTACTAAAGTCTAATTTTAAAGTGACTTTAATAAAGTTAATGTAAAATTAGAAAGGAAAAGTGACTTTGGAAATAAATGACTAAGTGGGCCTTTATTAAAGTGGGGTGAGTTAAAAAATAAAAAGTGAGATTTAAATGAGCATTTAATCTTAGCCCTAGATCTCAATCTATTTCAGCCATTGGATTTAGAGGTTATCGAAAAGTCACTTAGGATTAGATTAAAGGAGGAAAAGGATGCAAGAGGTCATTCATTCTTTCATGACAAGATTGAGAGAAGGAGAGCAAGGGAGATTTCTGGACAGAAAGGAGAAGGAGGCAGTGGCTTGGCACACATTCCAAGGCAGCATTTGAGCAAATCCATACAGCTGAGTTAGAGCACAGCAAGGGAAAATATTGGGCATGCAAGTCTAAAAAGGCCATACAACGTTTTTGGAGCAGGCCATACATCATTTTAGCTGGCCGTATAGCAAGATCTCTCACTGAAATTTGGCACACTTTTCTAGGAGGCCGTACAACATTTATTACTGTTCTGTTTTGCTGTAGCAAGTTTTTCAGCTAGCCATGAGGGACGAATAACGAGATAAATTGTAAAAATTGCTTGCTAATTTTTGCTAAAATATTTCTCATACTGTAAAAGCATTTTCCAGAGATAAAGAAGACCTCTCGAACTGGTTTTCCCCAAGAGTTGTAGGGGGTTTTTCCAGGGTCACATTGACCAAAAATCATTGTGTTCAAATGTGTTAAATGGCTGTTTGTACCTGCTGATTTTTATTTCTACATTTTCCAGCATTCTGTAAAATTTCTAGAATTTGTGTTTTCAGCAAAATTTATTTTTTTCAGTGTTGAATGTATGGATATGGGAATGGGCATTTAACTATATGGGAGAAATAAGGTGAAATTGAAAACCAAGGTGGGAAATGAGAACTTTTTACAAAACGAGAAGAACACATAACTAAAATCGTTGGCTTGGGAATTTCCACTTGTAGAAGAAATGGAGGTAGACCCAACTAAAGATGTGCTAGCAAAAGACCCAAATAGAGATGCAAAGGGGATGGAAATAGTTCCTCCCCCTTATATTGATGTTGGAGTCTGCATAGTTGTAGCATTTTTTGTAGAAGCTATGCTTCGAGTAGTGACCATCGATGGTAAGTGCGTAATACGACCTGGACTTGATGGCCTATGGGTCGGAGTCCCAACGTATTGTAATACGTCTGGATAGTTTGATGGTAGAGGAGAATTTGGAGCCACTAATGACTCTGGGAGTTCTTCTACCTCTATGTTATTTTCCAATTGAAAGAGAACTCGAGAAATAACTGGAGTGTTCCTCTCTAGTTCTACAGAAGTACCAGGACTATGCTGAACACTGATGCCCTTGAGAGGAGGATCAATCACTGATGTGTCAACTGCCATGGGATGAAACCCACCGGTAGTATTACCTCTATGCCTTCTAAGAGAAGGCTCTAAACTTGGTGGTGAAATACCACGAAGTCTTCGAGACCGTCTAGGTGACTGGTCAACCACTTTGAATTTTTTATTAAGATCTAATTAAGGACTCAAAAAAAATGAAATCTAGGCCAACTAAGAGCATAGAGCATACACTAAAAAGTCCCTAAAAGATGTTAGCCAGTCAAACAACATTCAAGTATTTCTGCTTCGGATGATGAGGATCGGACACCAAAATACAAGAAAGTGAAGTAAGGGGCCTTCCAAAGATAGTCTGGGATAATGACGGCTCAATCCTACCCGCGAAGGTAACAAAGGAAGTTACGATGACCTCCTAACAACAACCTATGCTGGTGTAAGTCCCCAAGCTTCGCAAGGGTGTGCTCCAGTAGTACCATTGAGAGTGATACAATGTCGACCTCAAGTGCCACATGATTCCCCTCCATAGCCACCTATGTAGATCCCTAGGAGAAGCAACTAAGGTTACCAACTCGTGTCAAAAGCTAGGTGGAACAGTCTCGAGGTAAGATCCGACAAGTAAGAGGCAGGGTATCTCTCTTCCTTATCTTCAAAAACCCTCGTGCTTAACTCCCAGATCTAGAGCTTTCATGGTCTTCCTAACACTATTGGATTTTCACTCACTATTCAGACTCCTATGTTTGACAGTTTAAATTTCCTTGGAGAGTTTTCTCTCCACTCACCTAATCCAAGGCCCTAAAATATCCTAAAACTTGTTGGTGTGTCTAAATTGAGAATTATGAAAAAGTTTAGTGTATTTTAGTTAGCGCTTGATTTTAAATGGGTTGCTCTTTAAGGCAAGTGATAAGCATAAGTGAAGCTTGTGGTGTTTTGATGTAAAATAAATTAATAAAAAATAAAATATATGCAAATACACTTGTTTTGTTCTTCGATGAAAGAAATTTCTACTAGGTTCTAAGCAACTTCTAAGAAAGCAATAAATTTTTCTTTTCTTTTCTTTTACTCGAGCTTCACACTCACAAAAATTAACAAAACTATGGATGCCCTAAAAAATGCACAAATTTATCCTAATGCAATGAGTACATGTTGATGCAAGACTTAAGACTACTCTAAATCAAAAAATGAAAGTAACTTCTTTATCAATTGTAATTTGCCACTTAAGATATTTAGATATAATATAAGTTGCTAACACTCATTTTTGTCCAAACATTAAAATCAAGTTTCAAGACAAAAAAAAATGCACTTTCACTCGTGAAAAGGAAACTGAATCCAAACAAGACCAAAGAAAGCAAAAACTATGTTTTCAAGCAGTTTTCTTCAAAAGAAAAAACAAAAATTACTTTTCAAAAGTGCTCCAACTAAGACTGAAACTTTATGATTGAAGAATAGGCAACAAAACACTTTGCAAGTGTACAATACGGAACTGGTGAAAACTCAACAAAAAGTGTATTTCAAGATGCTCTTAATAATCAAAAAGGAGCCCAAAAAGCTTGGTGACAACGAACAAAAGATCAAGAAGGACAACTCTCCAAACTGTCACACAACAACTTTCAAAAAGAAAGAAAAGTAAATGGTCATAAAGATGTAGTTTCGACATGCAAACAAAGAGATCAGCAAAACAAGATTTGCTACAAACATTGAGACCAATCTTTTTGTCTTGGAAGACCATCATATCCAAGATTCCCATAAACAAATCTTGTGTGTTTAAATAAAAAGTGATGACGCTTGCAACAAACAAAAAAAGAACAATACTCTCTACAACTGGAGAGAATTTGAAATCATGAACTTGCTGTAGAAATAAAGACTGACACAGAAAAGTAACTATTCAGGAAAGACTCAGACCAACAGACAAATCTTCAGAAACAAAAATATTTGAAAAATCTTGAAAACTTTAGGGTGTAAATGACTATGTTGATGCATAAATACGTGTATATGCTATTCAGACTAAGGAAACCTGTGTATACGCAGGTTCACTTAAGGAAAATTGCGTATATACACTTCTGTAAACTGGAAAAACAACGTGTATAAAAGATCACAAGTAAAAACAAAAAAATATCTGAAGAAACTAATCAAACTTACAGTTCAAGTTCCTATAGGAACAAACTACACAGTCACAGCAAGCAAATAAACAGCTGACCCTTGAAAGGCTTGAACAAACCCAAACTAGGAACAACAATACTATTGTCCTCAGTGGAGTCGCCAATTATGTTTAGGGATAAATTTCCCTAGGGTCTTGGGTTGATACCCTAGTAGATCGGGGGTTATCTACAAAGAAAAACAAGCATTCAACACAGCCATGATGCTAATATAAACAAACTACACAAAGAGAGGTGCACCTAGAGGTCCTTCGTTTGGGAAGATATAGTCAGGGTCCAAACCCTCTTGGAGTTCCCTTCGATCCTTCAACCGACAAAACAATCAATTCCAGAAAGCACAACAGTATATTGACCAAGCATCATAAAAAAATCATCTTCATAGCATATTGAAAGGTAATTAGTTATACAATTAAAACAACCATTCATATGTGAATCATAACATTGGTATCATAAACATGAAGAAGATTTATATAAGGAACATGAAAAGTGTTTCTTTTATTATAGATAACTAAAGTACAAAAAGGAATGATTTCACCTGAGCCTTCCTTTCGTAGGCTCCAAGAGAAACCATCCTCTGGATTCGTGCAGTCTCAAGCCTTCAACAAAATCCTTCCATGACTCACTCCAAGATATCTCAAGTAGTAGAAAGACATCATAACTCAAGGAAACAAGGGTTTCATGTAATGGGGGAAGTGCTGGAAGCACAAGGATCTTCAGACCTGGTCAGGGATAATCTCAGCAGAGTGATTTTTCTCTCTATTCTCTCACTCTTAGGCCTTCTCGTTGAAACCTTTTTATACTTCTCCCAAAGTAGTTTTTTAGTTGGGAATTCCTTGGGAACAGTTGGGCCATGGGCATTAATAGGTAATCAACAGGTAAAACCCATGATCTCTACCCAAAATTAAGGAGATTTAATTTTTTTAAGCGTTCTAAGAGATATACGCGGATTGGGTATACATAGACCCGCGTACACACGCATTTAGCTCAAGGCAATGTCGCGTATGGGGAATAAAACATTGTTTTTCAAGTATTTGGACCAGGTCTAGAAGGAAGGGTTGCCCTAGGCCATGAGAGCAGCATCACAAACATCAAGAGTGAGATTTGGAGCTATAACATCAAGTAGTACTCATAATTTTATTCATTGTAAGATAGCCAAGGAATTGAATTTCTTCCTTTATCTAGAACCAGAGTGTCAAGTGATGGTTGCAAATGGAGGAGCCATAAATTTCTCTATAAAGTACTATAATATCAAGTTAACCATGGGAGTATATGTATTGAATAGTCTAATTCTTTCCATTCCAATGGGTGGTGTTGATGTTGTACTAGGAGTCCAATGGTTACAATCTTTAGGTACGATGGCTTTTAATTTTCAATAACGTTTCTTGAAATATTTTTGGGAAGGAAAGGAAGTTAAATTAAGTGGTATCACATGGAAACCATGAAGGATAATTAGGTCTAATATCATGAAAAATATTCTAAATAAATAACAATGAGACATAATTGCACAATTATGTTCACTAGAGGTTCAACACTTGAAATCATTTATTTCTCTAGATGTTCAAGAAGTCTTGGACAATCATTCCAAGGTATTTGAGACTCGCAAAGGCATCCCACCTATTCGTAATCATGATCATGACATTAATTTGATTCTAGGAAATGTTTCTCCAAACATTAGGCCTTACAAATATCCCTATGCCCAAAAGAGTGAAATTAAAAGTATGGTAGCAGAAATGTTAGAGGTTGGTATGATTCAACCTAGTCAATGTTCTTTTCCTTCTCTAGTAGTATTGGTGCACAAGAAGGATTCCGATTATAGGTATCTCAACAAGCTCACTATTACAGATAAATTTCCCATTCCTGTCATTGATGAATTCTTGGATGAATTACATGAAGAAATTTACTTTACCAAATTGGATCATTGTTCATGATACCATCCACCATCCATCACATCATATTTAAGACAAAATTGTAAGGTTCAATTAGTGGAAGATTGCACCAAACATCAACAATAAGTTCTCCAAACCTTAAAGGATAACCTCACTTTGGCACAAAATAAAATGAAACAACTTGCATACCAACATTGCAGTGAAAGAAGCTTTGATGTAGGAAACTGGGTATTTTGACTGCTACAACTATACAAACAAATTTCCATCAAGCAAGATGAGAAGGATAATAAATTATCACCAAAGTATTATGTTCCTTACAAGGCATTTCAAATAATTGTACTATGGCATACACATTGGACCTTTCTGCATCTTCCTGAGTGCACCCAATTTTCCATGTTTTATGCTTAAAGAAGGTTATAAGTGACAAGCTCCCAGATCAAACAATATTTCCATAACTTGATGAGGAAGGAAAAATCATATTGGAACCTAAACTAGTCATGGAAACAAGAACTCAACAACTATGAAATCGATCAATTTCAGAGTATCTTATCAAGTGGAATAACTTACCACTTGAAGATTCCACATGGGGGGGCATGATAATTTTATACAGAAGCATCGAGAACTACTCAAGCGTTGAGGACAACACTTTTGTAAAGGAGAAGGGCATGTTAGGTCCCTATAATACTAGTTTATTCCGTCATTGTTATTTTGAGTGTAGCCCCCTTATTATTATTTTTCTGCCCATTGTTTCCAGGAAAAATAGTGTCTTTTCGATCTGCTAGCCCTCTAGGATTGGCAGCTATCCTAGACACAAACAATCAAAGCAATTTGGGATTTCCTCTATATATGATAGATAAGAGAGAGGCAAAGGAACCAACCTGGGTCTTCGTTTGACTCCTTTCTTGATCTCTTTCCCCCTCGACAGAGCTTGCAACTCCTCTGCTACTTATCTCGCTTAGAGAATACATGTAGAGACAAAGTAACAAAACACCGTCAAATCATCTCGATCTATTATGTCATAAGAATTGCAAAATCAGAAATACAATAAACATACAATGGCATTCACAAATAACAACATTCACAAATACATGATTGATGGAGGAAAAATCAAAGAACTTTATTAAAATAGAAGGGAGAATTACAACCCAACTGTCTGATCCAGCATCATCCTCCCAGCATCAAAGCCCTCTTCACCTCATGAAAAGCAAGATCACATCAACAATACAAAGCTCTTTTTCAACCTCAAACTATCCACACTTCCTTGCAAATTACAAAATTCCAGCCCCTAGATCTCTCAGATGAGGGATCCATTTATAGATGTGTGAAAGGGTGTGAGTCATCTCTGGGTTTTTTATTAGTTTCATTCCACTTGTTGTTTTTGGTTCCACTTCGAAATTTCTTGGATCTCTTACTCATCCCTGGGTGAGTTCAGAGAGGCAAGTGTCATAAGAGAAGTTTCTAGAAGATTCCATGAGCATCCACTTAGCAAACTGTCTCAGACATTTGTCCATCCTCACTCATCACACCCTAAATAAGGCCTCTTCAGTATGCATCACACCTGGCTAGTGTAGGAGTTAGTATGCATCACACCCTGATAGTGGAGCAGTCAGTATTGTCCTATTTTGGCCAGTTTTGGATGGTTTTTCAGGTGGAACGTTTGGGGATTGATGTAATCAGTTGACCATGATCCTTTACGGTATGAAACAACACTTTTAGGGTTTAAAGAGCCCTAGTTTATCGACATATAAGATTGGGATTGAAGTGCCCAAATATGTCTATAGCAGTTGCCCCGTAAAGCATGAAGTCGTAAATCTTTTAATGTTGGGTGAAATGATTTATCATGAGGATCTGAGGTTTCCGAAACTAGAAGGTGACCTATATAAGATATGATACAATACATCATCATCATAATATAATTTTCATGATCTAGTTGAGGTGGGCACTCCCATGCTCAACTTTATAAATTCATTTTCATGTACATAGGACAAATAATCGTCTGTAGTTGTAGGTTGATGATTCTTTATATGTGGAGTCATCATCCCTGGCTCGGATGACTATCTGTGCAACTTCTTTGTGCATTTGATGTCTTTATGTACTTGAGAATATCGCAGCCCGGATGGATGAAACTAGATCCGGGGTCTTCAAACTCGCTCAATCTTGGCCCAATGTACAAGTCGATCCATGTCAAGAAATGTTCTGAAGTCAAACATGGAAAGACATCACTTGATTACCAGCCAATAATGTGAGTTGTTAACAAACGCGAGAGGAATCACTGATAATGGTGATGACCCTCAAGGTACTACAGTACAATTCAAGTGGTGTGAATATATGATCCGATGTCAAACACCACACAAAATGTTTTGGTCGAAGGCCATTGATGTCAACCTGTCGCCAGAAGTGAGAAACTTTCCGTTGAGGCATGCAAGCTTCAAAGTACTAAAAGGGTTGTTTCTAAGTCAACTTCTTGGATAATTAGTTGGTGTCGACAAGAAGTGACTCATCATAGGAGGGCCTTAATATATCCCACATCTACAATACAAAATTAAGCAAATGGTTTTTTGGAGGTTAAAATGATCTAACAACACAAGGTTCAGGAATGGCGGTCATGAAAAATGAAGGGTGAAGGTATTGTAGTGGATGACACATTAACTGGATGGTGGTTTCTCAACTCAATGACTTCTCTTGAACATATCAATGACACTGAGATGGATTGGTAGCGTTAACTCCGAAAGATGGATGGTGTGGAATATGAATGGTGATATGACTGGTGAACGGAATGACCCAACCCGACTCAATCATGGTGATGGAGTGAAAGTGTCATGTTTAAGAGCGACCTACTACCATAATATTCTTCCAGTTATCTTCCCTTTTTCCCCAGTCATTGTTGACCAGTACCTCTTTATTTTTTTCAAGCTTGACGAGGATAACATATGCTTGTTCTATAATTTTCCCTTTGGAAAAACCTGTCGCTATGTCTTAGCGAGCCTAGCGACAGTGAAACTGGTTATTGTCTAGGTGGAAAATTTTGTCGCTATTATTTTAATGAGTTTAACAACAAAGACAACTCAGTCCTTTTCATGTTTAGAGAGTTGGAAAAGGGATGAAAAGGAAACTCCAATAGTTCTTTTTCATAGCATAATGCCTTAACGTCTTAAAAAGGATAAAATAATACAAAAGGGATGACATTTCAATCACTTTAGTGATCCGAAAAGACAAGCGCTCAAACTTTTTCATGAGATAATCCCTTAGGTTTGAAAAAGATTAAAATATACAGGAAGGATGGCACTTCCCATTACGTTAACAAGCTAGAAAGGCCAATAGTTCAACAATCCTTTCATTTTTAATGAGTCTAAAAAGAGTCTAAAGGGGACTTGTTTTGGAGGAACGGGTGGCATTTCGGGTAGCAACTGGTTTCGGGTAAGCTTGGAACTTCACAAAATAACGTGATGTGAAGAGGCTCGCTAATAGGACCACTCATCGTAGTTGTTCCTCAAAAGGTTAAACAATCAAGTGGAAGTGTATGATCGGCTGAAAGGATGGAGGTGATGGTAGGAACACAACCAAGGCTCAAAAGGTTGATAGCATGGAAATTACAAAGGTTATTTACCAAAGGCAAGTTCATATTTTTTAACGAGCTTGAACCATGGGGAACTATGCTTAGAGGTAGGTTTATTTTTTAACAAACTTGAACCATGCGGTAACTATGCTCAGAGGTAGGTTTATTTTTTAATGAGCTTGAACCATGCAATAACATTGCTCAGTTTTTAGTTTTCTCTTTATGTAAGCTAGACACGACCAAACTAAAAAGTTAAAAAAGCTAGAAAAACTTGAAAGCTAAGGAACTGCTAAGGTTAGGTAGGATGGTTTCGTCTGCGAAGTAGAAAAAACACTTCCTTTTCTTCGTCCACCAAATAGACAAAGGTGAACGGTGTGTTAGACCAATCACCTAACCTAAGAAGTTAAAAAGCTAAAAAACCTAAAAAGCTAAAAAAACATGAAATTGGTCACTTTTAGTTTACATAACAAGGGTTGCATGCCCCCGGGCATCGAGAAATGGAGAGCCTCCAGTAACAATATGGAAATCAGTGTGGTTAAGTAGGATTATTTTTGTCAGTGGTTACACAAAATACTTCCTTGGCTTTATCCATCAAATAGACAAAGGTGAATGGTGTGAGATAACACTTCCAATCACATAACTTATAGGGAAACCTATCTTTTTAGCTAGGTTCGTCCGCCAAAGCAAACAAGGGTGCATGCCCCCTAACCTTTGTTACATTCACCAGACTACTTGCGATAATTAGGTGGATGGAATGAAGGTTGAAGAGACATTCTCGATGCAAAAGGACCATTAGGGATGATGTTTGACTTGAAGCTATTCTTGAACCAGGAAATGAAAGCTGGTCAACAGTGACAATTTTGCCTTCATGCGAGAAACACATCACTCAAAAGAGTGTTGAGACAATAGCTTTCATGTCATAAACATAGTCATGCCTATGGATTAGATTGTAATCTAATGGTCCTTGGACTACCATCACGTTCAAGTGAACGATTTTCCTTCTCAAAGTAATCCGTAACTTAGGAAGGATCCCTAACAGTTGACTAGTTCCTTTGTTAAAGCCTGACAAATTCTGAGTAATAGGCATAAGCGATGGTGAACCAAGCGCTTTCCAAGTAGTTGAGGATAGGATACTCACTAATGCCCCTTCATCTATGATAGTGCCAGACATGATCATTTTGTAAACTTGTACTATGATTCAGAATGGCACATTAGAAGGAAGGCAGGATCTTGCTAGTCGATTACAATCAAAGGAAGTGATTAAATTGCTTGTAGGGGGTACCGAATAAACAGTTGAAGTAACCCCTTGAGTAGTGGGAACTGGGGGATTCTCTTCCCGTTGTGAAGGAACGGACGGATTGCCCCCAAGATCATCAAACTCTGAAGTAATAAAAAGAATTCGAACAATACCATTCTCACTCTCTTTGGGAATGGTATCATCTAAAGTTGGACCTTCTGAAGGTAAAAATGGGTCGATTTCCATCTCGACCTATTGAATTTGGTCCGGTATGGACTCAGAAGATTTATTTTCAGCGATAGGCACTTCGATCGATGGTTGACTTAAGTCAGTCAGATTTTCAACTAGTAAAGGACTTGGGGAGAGTTTCCTGTATCTAGGTGGAAGTCAGTATGGTGAAGCAGTACTGTTATGCAAGACTCTTTTGGCTTCATCCAAAAAAGGACAATGGGGAAGGGTATGGTTCACTTCACATAAGCTACATGGAGTTTTGACTCTTCCTTTCTGTCTACTATTACTAGTTGATGGTGGGTTGTCAATATGATCACCAGAGGTTGATGACACTTGTTGGTGTGAATGAGGGGACCATTCTCTCAAGATCCAAGAAATGCATGGACATTCTCGATGAAAATGGTCCCCTTTGAAAACTATGCATAGATGTCTAGGTTTGGAAAGTTCAGTGTGTGGATTTTCACGAGATGCTGCATGGTTTCCCCCTCGCTTAACTGACTTCCTCTTCTTCAACTTCCTTTTTTTATTTTTCTTAGTCACTCAGTTACTAGCATCGCTACTTTCATCAAGTGAAGAGGAAGGAGGAGAGGGAGAAATAAACAAAGAAGAAGGTGAAGGGTTAACTTTAGTATTAACTAGTTGCTAATTCGATTGATGAGGAATCACGTATTTTGAACGACCAAGGTTGAGAATATCCATATTGGCAAGCCAATTGTGATTCCTAGAAGGGACAATATAGCCATATACAGAGCACCGATATTTCCCCAAGAAGAAAATGGACTAGGATTCCCCTCAAAAGGGATTCCTTGATTGGTGGACTCCATTATCTAAACCTAAGATCAACGAAGGAACAGGGATGTTACTCCAAATTTAATAAATTTTAATGACGCTTTGACACAACTTTGCTTTTTCAATTTTTAAGAGTAGAGAAAAAGCTAAAGATGACTCTAGGCCCCTTCAATTTTTAATGAGCCTGAAGTGACAAGTGCTCAGATGGACCTTTTCTTTTAAGGAGTTGAAAAAGAACGAAAGTGACTACTCTGGAAATATAGACAAAGGGATTACCAAACCAATCGCAAAAATGTAATATACACCTTGTTGATAAATTAAAGAGAAATTACCAAGGACTTATGTACGGCTGCCAATCTTCCTGAATGTTCTGTTCAGTGCATTGCAATTGATAAGGTGGCAGACATGGCTTCCTATGGATAAAGGATGTAAGCCTATCGTGGTCTCCCAATATATACACGACAATACGAGGAGCACAAGTTTGTGCTAGCACTTGTCATATCAAAGAGGAGGAATCACCCAACCTTCGATGAAAATGATAGTTACTAGATTTTACGATGCCGAAACACATCTCTAGCCTAGACCTCTAGATGTGTTGCGTTAGGTTCCAAAGCGTTGTTAAGTTCATTGAATTTTTTTTTAGAGTTGATCTTGTTTAGAAGTTTTCCTTTCAATGGTTCACCATGTAATGTAGATGTAAAATTCCTAAAAATGTAATCTACAATGATAAGCAATCGTTGTTTATTTTGATCAATGAAAATCCTAGCTACTTGGGAATGAAAATTATGATTCTTTAAGACAAAGAACAAAGAGCACACTCTAAATGAACTTTCCTAAATCGTTTTTCACACACAAGCTAAATGCAAATGCAAATTCATGTATTTGTTTTTCGTTCCCTTAATGTGAGGATTTCCAAAAAAGAGAACTAAGTATAGATCTGAAACATTTCACTCAAAGCGACATTTTGACGATTTCTTTTCAAAATGCAAAGGGAGACTAAAAGACACTTTTCAATTTCAAATAGAAAATTCTTTTGACACTTCAAATAACAAAAAATCAAATCAAATATATGACAAAACGTTCGATTGACTATTCGGAGAGGGAAGACTTTATGACACTTCTCTTTTTGACAAAAAGTGATAGTGATGACAATCTTTTTACCAAAATGACAGATCGATTTAGGAAACTTTTCGACGAAGGATTCTAAATGATGGACAAATACATAAAAACATTTAATAATCCTAATCAATGGAGGCTGATATATGTAAATCAAGTAGGCTTCAATAATGAGGTACTGTTCATAAGTAGCAAAACAATTAAACATAACTAAAAACAAGGACAAAAAACAAAAATTCCAAGAAGGGAAATAGGCTCAGTCAGTCATTGCACCTATGCTTCATAGAAACAAGTATGAATCACACTTGGGAAGTGAGATGGATACTGGTTGACAGTGATAGACAGTATGATCAGCCAAGGAGCACAACTGAGGTGGGTTTTGGTTCAAATTTGCAATTGATTTCAGTAAGTTAAGCTGAGCTATGATGGAAAGTAAAGAGAAAAGTACAATGGAATGATCTTGGGAGGTTACTGGGCTACCAAAAGGGCATCTAGAATTCTTGTGACTCAAAGGTTCAATTCATAAACTAAACTGAAGATTTACTGAAGCAACATTCATCTGCTATGCAATTGCGAGCAAGAGTAGTTTGAAGGCTATCTGGCTAACTTCAGGCTCCATCTATAGGTTATGAAGTAAAAAACAACAACACACAAACATCTATTCGCTCCCCAGCGGAGTCGCCATTTTGTTTCTGAGAAAACTAGTGTCTTTTCAGTCTGCTAGTGCTCTAGGATTGGCAGCTATCCTAGAAACAAACAATCAAAGCAATTTGGGATTTACTCTATGTATGATGGATAAGAGAAAGGCAAAGGATCCAACCTGGGTCTTCTGCTTGACTCCTTGCTTGATCTCTCTTCCCCTCGACAAAGCTTGCAACTCCTCTCCAACTTATCCCGCTTAGAGAATACTTGTAGAGAAAAAGTAATAAAACACCATCAAAGCATCTCAATCTATTATATCATAAGCATTGCAGAATCAAAAATACAATGAATTTACAATGGCATTCACAAATAACAACATTGAAAAACACACAATTGTATGGAGGAAAACTCAAAGAACTTTATTAAAATAGAAGGGAGAATTACAACCCAGATGTTTGATCCAACATCATCCTCCTACCATCAAAGCCCTCTTCACCTGATGAAAAGAAATATCACACCAATAATACAATGCTCTTTTTCAACCTCAAACTATCAACACTTCCTTGCAAATTACAAAATTCTAGCCCCTAAATCTCTTAGATGAGTGATCCATTTATAGATGTGTGCAAGGGTGTGAGTTATCTCTGGGTTTTTGGTTAGTGTCATTCCAATTTTTTTTTTGGTTCCACTTAGAGATTTCTTGGATCTCTTACTCATCCCTGGGTGAATTCAGAGAGGCGAGTGTCATAACAGAAGTTTCTAGAAGATTCCATGAGAATCCACTTAGAAAACTGTCTCGGACATTTGTCCATTCTCGGTCATCGCACCCTACAAAATGCCTCTTCAGTATACATCACACCTGGCTAGTGTAGGAGTCAGTATGAATCACACTCTGACAGTGGAGTAGTCAGTATGGTCCTATTTTGGCCAGTTCTGGATGGTTTTTCAGGTGGAACTTTTGGGGAATAATGTAATCAGTTGACCATGATCCTTTAGGGTATGAAACAACACTTTTAGGGTTTAAAGAGCACTACTTTATTGACATATAATATTGGGGTTGAAGTGCCCAAATATGTCTATAACACCCATGTAGTCCAATATTGTTATTATTGTGCCCCATAGAAGCCCACTATTATTATTTTTGTTCCCTTACATTATTATTATGATGTTGGCATTCATTATATTATGACCCCTTAGATTCCTATATATAGAAAGGAGGTTTTTGCATTCGAATCATCCAAGAATTTTTTATTTATGTAATGTAAAGTTGGTTTCCCCCTCGAAGAGGATAATTTTTAAGTCATTGATCTATCTATTTGCAAGCTGGTTGCACAACATAAACCATGTCAAAATAAAGGTTCAATAGTTTGAATGACTCATTTTTCTAAATTTGGTTTTTCTCTTCCGCAATAAAATTGACCCAGTGTTGATCTTCACTATTTTGTACAAAATTATTGGGTTCTATTTTGTATAAGAAGGAAAATTGTGCATTCTTTGTTGTTTATCCATGTGGCCTTGGAGAGGCTCAAAAATCAAAGTCTTTGGATTTTGCCAAAACTAGGACCATATTGAATAACTCATCATCCTAATTCCAATGGTGAGGACACCACTCAAATATGACTTTGTATGTGCAAGTTATAGGAAGTCTAAGCTTCAACTCAAAGAAGTAGAACTTTTTTCATGAGATAAATTTGGAGGCTCACTAAATTTGGCAAGTAACCACTAATCAAGTGACAAATTAGCACCCAATGACAAATGAAAATGGCCAAAATGGTGTTGGCATTATGATGCATGTGTTTTCCTTGATGGAAACTCCCTTGTAATAGAACAAGTATATGGTAACTAGATGAATCTACAAGTTAGATCAGAGGTGACATAATGATGGAACAAAGATGAATCTACAGGTCATATCAGAGGTGACAAAATGATGGAACAAAATAATGTGTCAAAGGTTTACGAATCAAAATTAGAAGCTTGGTGTGGGAAATTGTTGGTATTATGAATTAGGTGTTGTCCTTGATGGCAACCTACCTGATGAGTTGTCCTTGATGACAACCTATTTGATGAATGGACAACTTGATAAAGTTATAAACAAGATGTGACAGAATTCCTAGCAGTTATGTTTACAGATGTGACAAAATGTAGGGTAGTTTATAGGAATCAATTCATAAATGATAAAGTGATGGAAACTCACTTTGTAGTAGGTCAATTCAGAGGTAACATAGTAATGGCACAGAAGAACAATATGATGTGACAAAGGATTACAAATTAGAATAAAGGAATTGAGGAAAGATAATTTGTTAGGTTGTATATGTTGTTTAACCTAGTCCAAGTAGCATATACACACGGGTACACATAATAAAAGGTGTGTATAGGTATTTACGTAGTTTCATAGAAGGAGAAGCGTGTATGGGATGGAAAATTAAGGTTAAAGAATATCAGGGTTTCCTACAATGGTATTCACCCATAGTAATGAGTGTGGAAAAGAATATTGATCCCATCAAAGAATACCATCGACATAACTATGGTTTTGACCCGAGGTATTGAAAAATCCTAAAACTATATAAGGAGGTGAAGATCAAAGTGTGAGTTTGTGCAAGTGATGAAAGTCTTATGAAGAGTTAGATCAAAATAAAATATGCATGTTATGGGTTATTGATGCTTTGCTTGGTTTGAACTAAGTATGCATTTGAGTGTTTGATGATGGATGAGATCTAATAGATCTAAAATAATTATGCACTAATGATGGATCAGGATCATTAGACTTGAAATGGCTTATCATCGTATGATATGATAATGGATCAGCCAGATCTGAGTGCTCAAACATGTTTTGTCATTTAAATGCTATGATGTGGGTATATCTAAAGTCTCAAATAGTTGTGAAGTTATAAGTCATTATTTGCAAATATATATATGTAGGTTCACCTTAGTAAAGGTGCGTATACACACTGATTCGGCACTGCTAAGTAGCGTATGCAAAGGAAGGGATTGTTGTTTAGAAATGAATGGTCTATATGATCAATGTTTCTCTTTTGTTGCTGTTTGTAAATGATCTCTTTATTAGATCTAAATTTAAACTAATTGTATAAGGAGATTGAGTCTAGTTAACTGATTTATTGAGTAAGAAGGGTGATCTTTGCTACTATCGATTTAGAACTCTGTAATATGACAATAGATCTTCATAATGTCTTTGGTTGGTATAGTTTTTGGTTCAGAATATTTATGATTCAGTATATATGGAGGTATACGTAGGTTGAGTTACAGAAAGTAGTGTATACATGCAAGTTGTCCTCATTGAAGTAGTGTATACATTCTGACATATCATTTTTGAGGTTGCAGTTGGTTCTGGTTGTTGATGCAATGTTATGAGTTTAGTTTTGTGTACTGGTTATAGTGATATGACTCTTCCAGTTGATTAGTTGAATTTTGATTAAGTGTCGATTGATTGGGTTTTGAGTGAATGGTTGATTCAGTTGTATCAAAAATTGATGATTGGGTGATTCAGTTGTGTTAAAGGTTTTAGTGGCTATTTGGTTCAGTTGTGTCAGAAGTTTCAATGATTGGTTGATTCAGAAAGTGATGATTGGGTTTCAGTTACGTCAAAAATTGATGATTGGGTTTCAATGATTGATTGATTCAGATGTGTCAATGATGGATGAATGTGTTGTAGTGATGAGTTGCAGTTTGATTATTGATATTGAGCTTAAGTGTTGGTAATGGGTCCAGTATGAAAATTTGATTAAACATGGCCTACATATTGTGTTGATGTGTACCAAGAGTATCCAGTCTGAAAATTTATGAAACATGGTCGCTGGAGAATGAATCAAGGTGGTAGCCTTCTGTAGGTCAGCACCTACATACTGGTAAATAGATCAGCCAGCACAAGAGCTAGGGGGTTGTAGCTCCCTTCCAGTAGCAGCTGGAAAATGAGTGAAGGTGGTAGCCTTCTTTAAGTCAGTGCCTCTGTATTGGTAAACATATCAGCTAGTACAAGAGCTAGGGGGTTGTAGGTCCATTCTAGTAAATGTTGGAGAACAATATGATGTTGTATCCTTCTGCAGGTGGGTGCTTGCATAATGGTATGAGCTTGTGCCATTACAAGATTGTAAACAAATTTTTCTTTATATTAAAAAGAACAAGGAGACGACAACAACAGGTGGTTTTCTCCCACATTGGGTTTCCATCTTAAATACTGGTGTTCATCTGTGTTTCTTATGTATGATGGTTTATTTTGTTATTACAAAACATGGTTATTGTTTATCTAATGTTTAATAAAGTACTAATGCACTAGCTGAAGACAAACAGATGATGGATTAAGTAAATCATAAGTTCATTGGATATACGATAATTGTCTTAAGAATAGTCACGTACACATGCAGGTTCCGTTTAATAAAGTTGCATATAGAAATCTGAATATGAAATGTAAAAATTTATTGATTTGTAAATATTGATTCCCCCACCCTAGTTTTTTTTCCCACAAATGTCACTTGGTTAAATTTTCCATGGACCTCTAGAAATCCGACAGATGGTTTTTCTGATAGGATTCAAAATAGTATATAATAAAAAAGTAAGGTGGTGCGTAACAAGCCTCGCCACCTCATTGTAAAAAAAATCAAATTTGGTCTGAGGCTTGTGGATATGACCATAAGAACCCACCCAACGGGAAATGGATGCACTATAATATACAGGGCCAACGAGATTTGAACCTGCGGCGGCAACCGATAGGCTCGCCCAACGACAACCCAAAACATAAAATAAAACAATGACCAAATGTTATAAAAGGCATGGATGAGTATTGAGCCGAGAACCCTGCCAACCCAATGCCAAAATTAACATACACTAGCCATTGGACTGTTGGTTTGGTCTTTGGTTTGTAGGCCTGGCCTTTATTATTTAAACTCAAAGTTTTCACTTAGAAAAACCAACAAAGAAAAGGCCGAGAGATTTTAAACATTGACGGGTTAGAAACTTGAAATGGTGAAACCATGCTTATGGAACCAGGAACTAGAGGCGGAACCATGACCCTATGGAACCCCTATGTAGGGATTATTTTAGATTTCCTAGAGGCCCAAATTTGATAGTGTGAGAATGGGGTAAACTTTATACTCAAATTTCATGATTTTTTGTAAGGATCATCATGGCACAATCCATTTTAGCATTTGAGCCACTAATTTTCATTCCATCGTCACATTAGGAGGTATAATGATGTATTTTTGCCACTTGTGAAAGGCTGGATGAATATTGTATGTTATAGTGTTCTATGGATGCTGCATTTGGACAACGAGAATTTGATATTTGCAGGAAATTCATCATTTTAGCCATTACGTGAAAACTAAGATGGTGCAGTGTTGAAAAAGGGCCATGTAGACACTTTTCCAGAAAGTAGTCATGTTTATAGACATTGGTCGTGAAATTTCGAGACGATTATGATTATGACGAGTATGATTTCAATCTTATTAATGAATTCAGGAGGACCTACTTCCACTTCTGTGAGAGTGTCCATTTTATGCCACTTCCATGAAATATCATTTCTTTTTCTTGTTAAAGGAGAAGACTCAATGAGTGAGATTTCTTTGTAGAGAACATCTCCTTATAGGAGAGACATTGCCACTCAAAATGAGGGATCTGTCCCTTTGTTGGAAAACATCTACTATGTACTCATTATTTTTTGTTGAGACTAATGAAGTGACCTCCCCAAGATTCAGCAAGGGCCCACAAACATAGTCAACACTGGACAAACTATGTTATCATGTGTTGTATTATTATTGCTTCATGCTTATTTGCTTCTTATTTATGTTGAGGGATTGTTGATGTATTGTTTAGAAAATTCATTACTTATGTTTCTCAGGGAAATATAGGTGTCAGTAAAAGGTCCTACAAATGAATATTTTTATTTGATAAAGTATTCACAAAAAATATTGAATCAAGTGGTGTCAAAGAAGTTTGACCATTTTTCCAAGGATTGTGAATGACATGATGGGAATAGGATTGGAGCGAGAAAAAATTCAAGAGTTAGAAGATATTAACCATTGGATTGGACCAGATAATGGAGAGCTTCAAAGGATTTTGCAAGATGTAGAGGAAGAGAAGAAAAAATTGAGGCTCATGTTAGAGCAGGATGTTGAGGAATAAATGGAAGAATGATCCACTACAAAAGGAGACCTAGCCAAAGAAGATGATCAAGTATCACCGATATGATTGAAGGTAACAAAATATCCTTCTTATCGTGATGTTATTTATATTGGAATGATTGTGATACCTATTTCAAGGACTGGTATGTGATCTGAAATTGATTTCTATTTAATGTTGTGATAGTATCATTTCCAGATATAAAATTTTCTTTGCTTTGGTTTGCTTATCCATAAAGAGTTTATCCATGAGCATGTGATTGTCAATTCATCAAACTTGGTGAAATTTAGTGTTTTGCATGAACTTAAAAGCATGAATTTAAATGGTTGAACAACATCATATGGAAGCATAGCAAGCAAAAATAACAAAGCTCAATACACAATTTTTTCTTGAAGGAGTTCACCCCTCCTAGGCTACATCTCCTTAGTCCCACTTCATAGTGTGGACCTTTGTATTACCATCAATAGTGCTCAAATTTTTGTTACATGTATCCAATGCTCTTAGAACCTATTCCAATGAATTTAGAACATTCAAATCTATCAAAAATGACTTTTTTTTACTCAATTTGGTTACCCACTGCTCTGGGAATGGCCTTCAACACCTGGTGGCCATAAGCTTGAAAAATCTTAAAGTGACCAAAACCACCTGTAGATTACCTCCTCTGCCCCTAACTGCTCCAATGAGTTCCTAGCATGCCAATTAGCCAAACATGACTATTCATTTTCGAAATTTGGCTAAGAATTGAGCAAGTTATGGCACAAATAGTTTTCCTACAAAACCTCCACTAAATCTGGATAGACTCAAGTTAAGTCTGCCAAGTTTGGTGGTAGTTTTGGATTTGGTGGCTCCTCCAAAATCTCTACCAACTTAATAAATAGGTTAATTAAAGATTAAATGCGGATTTATTAACTTAAACATGATTAACACGCTAAGTGTTATCCATTGGTTGGCTCCAACCCTCGGTTCTAGCATGTGGTCACGTCGGGTGGGGGCTGGCCCACATGAATGGCTCCCACCACCCTACCAATAGACTTAAACTATACATTTTAATTGCGATGCTCTTCAAGTTCTGTAGTTGTGGCCCAATGGTGGGTGGTGGAAATGGTGCAGGGAAGGTCACAGGTTCAAAACCCACCATTGCCCATGTTTTGTCACTCATTTTGAAATTAAATTAAATTTCATATATTTAATATATAAAATATTATCTTAATATTTAATAATATAATTTATACTCTTGTTAAAAGTATAACAATATGGAAAGAAACTATATATATTCTTTATTATATATATACTATATTATATAATATAGGAGATAGATAGATAGATAGATAGATAGATAGATAATATTTAAATAATTAAAAAAATAAAATTCCACAATTATTCATTGTCAAAATCACCTCTTCACAAACCATCTAGAAAATGTAAAGATGACATTTGTCACAGTGTCACTAGCTGAAACTAGAGAATATTCTTTGTATGCTCACTGGGCATCCAATGAACTCTAGTCAAACTTTGACTTTGACTTTTTCTTTTACCAAACTTTCAGAAGCTCTAACGTTTGCATACTATGTCAGGCTTTTGAACCGTTTGCGGGGTTGGAATCTCGACGACGAACTCTATCTAGTCATTTAGGCATTAAGCAATTATGAGCACTTTAATTTTTTAGTTAAAATACTGATTCCTGATCATTCATCCCCACTAGAAGCCTTTTGGACCCCAAAATATCTCTTGATCACTGATTATGCTAATGAGGGGACTTTTCCCTCATCCTTCCAGTCTTTATCCATTGAAATTTTCTTAATTTAATCATTTGGAGCTTTTCATAAAAAGTTAAATTTTTCCTTGATTCTAACAACCATCTATTGCTATCTTTGACATCGTCATGTTGTAATATTTCTAAATTTGTAGAACAACAATCTAATTTTGAAGAAAACATCTTGTTCCTACATTGGTCAACAATCAAAGGAAACCTAGAATCTTTCTCACCTTGCACTTTGTCTCTATGACGATTTTTAGTTGCTTTTTCCCTGTACTTGAGTCGACTCTTGCCTAGGATTCTTTGCCATTGTAATGTTCCTTTTCGAAACTATAAATGAACATTTGTGAAACGTGTGCCTTCTTTGCAATGTTGATTTGTCCTCTTCTCTTTGACCTTTGCAGCTTCATGCACCGACACCTTGTTTTCAACACTTTTCAACACCAATGTTGGCTGTTGCAAATGTTTTTCAACTTCTTCCAAAGCCAACCTATTATCATTCTAAAATAACTCATTACAAATATAAGCATATTTATGAAAAGTATGATTGAAAACATATTTCTATTTAGTCATCAACAATGTCAAGTTCTGACATGCATTCACCAGCCTCTTCATTTTCCCTACATTAACTAAAGAAATGTTCAGTTTCTTACAATGAGCTCTCACAATATACTTCACCCCATCTTTAAGCAAATGATATTTGTGCTCATAGCGATGAAAGACAACTTTCTTGTCATACAAATATGGACTACCCAAGATCATTCCAGAAATGTCAAGTGGAACCACGTCTAACTCGACTTCATCAACAAAGTTTGCAGTAATAGCAAATCTGAAAATGCATTTCCTTGAAACCTATAAATTGGCATCCTTAACTATGCAACCCAAAGGATATGGCTTATGATGTGCTACGCTTTCAAGTTTAAGCTTTTTAACTAAGTATTTTGAAATCATGTTTACTTTTGATCCATTATCAAAGAGTGCATCAATCTTGGTATGATTTGAGATTACTCTGGCAGTGAACAACTCTTCCCTTTTGTCTTCATTTGGAGTGTTGTTGTGACTATTTGAGGAACTAGTACTTTCAACATGTTGACCTTTCAAACCCACAACTCTATTTTTTGTCTCATCTCCTAAATCTGACCCTAAGTCTTTTTCAACTATAACAACAATTTTTCTCTTCTCTTTGGCTTTCAATCTATCTGGTTTTAATTCTAGATGACTTTGCCAACATTGGTCTTCATCATGGCCAGCCTTTGAATAGTTTTTGCATGTGACATTTTCCTTCTTTTTTTTGATACTTGTATTCTTCTTTCCCTTCTCTTTTTCCTTACCCTCACTTTAACCTTTCTCCTCTTTGTTTTGTTTCCCCCTTTCCTCAATATGTGTGGCTTGCACACATACTTCATCTAAGTTGCTTGGGTTAAACATAATGATAGTATGCTGCAAATAGGAATGTAAACCTCCTATATATTTCAAGAGTGTGTCTTGTGAATTCAAGTTTACTTCCAACAATAAAGCCCTTTTCCTAAACTTCTATGTATAATCTTGGACTATTTGGCCTTTAAGTTGCCTAAAATTCTGCCAACTCATGATGGATTTTTGGATATAGGCTAAAGGATAAAACTATATTTTAATTTCATAAAAAATTCAACCGAAGAAATGGTTACCTTACCATCGATTCACATTTCCTCTTGAGTCTTTGCTTCCCACCAAACTAGTGCAGATCCTTCTAGCCTCAGTGAAGCTAACTGGATCATTATGTTGTCTTCTTGAAGATTCTAAATTCCACAGCATACCTCCAACTATCAAATCCAATTTTCCAACTTTTCTGCATTCACTTCTCCATTTTACA
The DNA here is from genome assembly GCA_000404065.3 of Pinus taeda. NCBI lineage: Eukaryota > Viridiplantae > Streptophyta > Pinopsida > Pinales > Pinaceae > Pinus > Pinus taeda. The sequence goes on along the minus strand of APFE030039166.1, from coordinate 51,473 downwards.
TGGGAATTTTGAATTTTATGTCCAATTTAAGTAATGGAGGTTTTCCCTTTGTGGTTGTGGAATGAATACATTGGGTTGTGGTGATAGTGGAAGATGATGTTGTGTGAGATGGTGAGGATGATGAGGAAGAAGATGAGGATGGTGGAGATGGTGGTGGCTTTCCACCATTCCCTTTGGAATCCTTCTTTTTATCTTTTTGGTCCTCTGAGCTTGCTTCTCCAGGTGGAGGTTTCGAACTCTCTCCAACAATTCTATTGTTCCTCTCTTCATAGAGGACTTTAACCATCTCAGTCAAAGTGTAGAAATATTTCTTGAATTCTTCCTCTTCTGAAGAGGGACCTTCATTCTCTTTTTCTCTAGACATAATGACTATTGATTCAAGCTCAGAAATTTGTACTGATTGTACCTCTTCAATCACTTCAACGTCTTATGAAGTCTGTGTCTCTTCTATCTCAACTGATGGAGATGGCACTTGGGGTGATTCAGGGACTGGCTTGAGAGCTCCTTTGGGTGAGGATGATGCTTTCTCAACCTTCTTCCTTCTTGTCCTAATATTAGGACTAGCTATCAATCGCTTCCCTTCTCCTCTCTACAGCTTGGACCTTGTAATCATAACACCAATTGCAACTATTAAACCCTTCAAGAAAATCAAGCAAGAAACCTTGTGCTCTGATACCAACTTGATCTGAAATTGATTTCTCTTTAATGTTGTGCTATTATCATTTCTAGATATAAAAGTTTCTTTGCTTTGGTTTTCTTATCCATAAAGAGTTTATCCATGAGCATGTGATTGTCAATTCATCAAACTTGGTGAAATTTAGTGTTTTGCATGAACTTAAAAGCATGAATTTAAATGGCTGAACAAAAGTATATAAAAACACAGTAAGCACAAATAATAGAGCTCAATACACAAATTTTTGTTGAAGGAGTTCAACCCTCCTGGCTACATCTCCTTGGTCCAGCTTCATAGTGTGGGCCTTTGTATTAGCTTAAAGATTTATCAAATTATTTCTTCATGCATATAGTGCTCCTAGAAAATGTTCCAATGAGTTTAAAACATTCAAATATATCAGAAATGACTATTTGTTTACTCAGTTTGGTTACCAAATGCTCTGGGAATGGCCTTCAACACCTGGTGGCCCTAGGCTTCAAAAATATTCAAGTGACCAAAAACACCTATTGATGACCTATTATGCCTCTGAAACCTACTCCATTGAGTTCCTAGCATTCTAATTACCCAAAAATGACTATTCATTTTCGAAATTTGGCTAAGAATTTAGTAAGTTATGGCTCAAACATTTTTTCCTACAAAACCCCTACTAAATATGGAGAGACTCCAGTTAAGTTCACTAAGTTTGGTGGTGGTTCCAGATTTGGTGGCTCCTCCAAAATCTCTACCAACTTAATCAACGGGTTGATTAAACCTTAAAAGTGGATTAATTAACTTAAACACAATTAGTGCGCTAAGAATTATCCATTTGTTAGCACCAACCCTCGGTTTTGGCATGTGGTCACATGGGGTGGGGGCTCGCCCGCAGGGCTGGCTCCCACCACCTCGCCGTTAGACTTAAAGTATGCATTTAAATATACGAACATCGCAATTCTTTTCAAGTTCTGTAGTCATGGCCCAATGGCAAGTGGCGGTAATGGTGCAGGGGAGGTCACGGGTTCAAAACCCACATCCTCCCATCCGTCTTTGAATTAAATTAAATTTAATATATAAACATATATAAAAATATATAGTCTTTATAATTTAATATATAGTTAAAACTATATAATAGGAAAATTATATATATTTATATATATATATATATATATATATATATATATATTATATATATATATATATTATTTACATATTAAAAAACTTTGAAATTCCACAATTATTCATTGGAAAAATTACCGCTTCGCAAACCATTTGGTGAATCTGAAGACGGTAATTGTTATAGTCTCACTGGATGAAATTAGAGAATGTTCTCTGCATGCAAACTGGGCATCCAGTCAAATCTAGTAAAACTTTGAATTTGACTTTTTTTTAACCAAATTTTGAGAAGCTCTTACTTTTGCATGCGATGTCGGTTTTTGAACCATTCATGGCATTGGAATCCTAACAACAAAATCTATCCAGTCATTTAGGTTTCTGAGAACTTTAATTTTTTTAGCTAAAATACTTATCCCTAATTAATATGAGACTCCTAACCAAGATGGGGTATAAAGGAGGACCTGGTATTAATGGCCAAGGAATTACGCAACCATAGGAGGTTGTAAGAAGGCCTCAATTTGTGAGATTGGGATACAATGAAGGAGAATGTTCAAAGCTTCTAGCATATTTAAGTGATTCCTCAAACAAAGAATACAATGTATTTCCAAAACCATCGAGGAAAGAGGACATAAAGAGCTCATCACAATATTCGGATGATAGTGAGGACTGTAGAGGAAGAGCTAAGGCAAGTACTTCTCACTAGTATTAAACTAGAGACAACCAAGTAAGGTATAAAAAGTCTTGGTGTTCTAATGTTCCTTTTGATTACAACCATATGAATAATGATGAGAAAAAATTGTGACATAGAAAACCATGTACATTTTATGGTTTGAATAACCATGTTGTTTCCAAGTCTTGAAAAAGAATGGTTGTGAGAAAGAGGCCAAGATATGGAGACTTATCGACATTAAGGTAGAAAAAATGTCATGAAATTTTGGGAAAGAAAGAACTTTTGAAGCCATTGAAACAAAAGAATACATCAAGAGAGCTATGTGTTTGAAGATCCATCTAAAGCGATGACCAAAGAAGGACAAGAAACATGTGAAAGCACCCATTCACTTAGTTGGTGAGAGATGGTGGCATCAAAACATTTTTAAGTATTCGAGCATGACCACATTTGTAAATCACATGTTGTGAAAATGTTTGTAAAATTGGTGAAGTTTTTGTCATCAATTATGAATGAAACATAGTGATATTTTTTCATTTTAGTTGGATAGCATGGGTGTTGGTTTCTATTGTAAACTTGACCATGTTTTTGTGATAAACTATTAACAAGTATAGGGTTTGTTCGATCATGTAAATGAACATGTATTAACAGCTACAGGTTTTCATATCATACAGGTGTTGGTTACACCATTACAATTTCCAAAGTATAAAGGTGAAGGAAAGGGAAGGTGGCCTTTCAGAGGCATCTGTTGTGAAAATCAAGATTGTAGTCATGTTTATGCTTTTGGAGGACCAAAAGATCCTAGGTGGGGAGGAATGATCTACGTGGCTCTGGAGAGGCTCAAAAATAAAATTCTTTAGATCATATAGAAACTAGGACTAGATTCGAGAGCTCATCATCCTAGTTCCAACGGTATAGACGGAACTCAAATCTGACTTCGTATGTGCAAGTTATTGACAATCAAAGTTTCAAGTCAAAGAAGTAGGATTTTGGTTACCAAATAAATTTGGAGGGTCACTAAATTTGGTATCTCAGACAAATTTTGTGGCCACTAACTAAGCGACGAATTAACATTGAATGATGAATGGAAATGGTCGAAATATCACGTAGCTAAATTTTCTAGTGACCTCTAAAAATCCAGTGGAGGTAGGTTGGTGGTCCACCAACCCTACCAGCTCATGGTAAAAAAAATTCGAATTTGGGTTGGGGCCCACGAGTCTCACCTCGAGACCTCACCCAATTGCCAATGACACTAGCGTAATATATGGGGTTGGAATTATTTGAACCCATGTTGGCCATTGGCCAACCCAGCTAACAACACCATCATAATATATGGGATTGACGAGATTTGAACCCGTATCGGCCGCTAGCTGGCCCACCGAATGACAACCCCAAAAATGAGAAAATAATGACCACTTGTTATAAAAGGAATGTGTGGCTATTGAACCCAGAACCCTCGCCAACCCAACACCATATTTTACATATGAGAACCATTAGACCATGTGTTTGGTCTTTGGTTTTTCCACCCAATCCTTATTATTTAAAGTCAAGTTTTCACCCAGTAAAACTAATCAAGTGGAGTTCAAAAGCATTGGAACAATGATGTATTAGAATGTGGAAATGGTAGAACTACACATGTGGAACCTTGAACCAGAGGCAGAACCATGAACTTGTGGAACCCTAATCAACTTTGTACTCAAATTTCATGATTTTTCACAAGGATCATGATCGCACAATCAATTTTGGCATTTGAGTAGCCAAGTTTTAAGCAATCATCACATTGGGAGGTATAATGATGCATTTTGGCCACTTTCTTGTTTTTATTTTGGTGAAATGATGGATATATGTTGCAGGTTCTAGTGAACTCTGAATGTTGTAGTATGAAAACGAGACACTTTGCAGGAAATTCATCATTTTAGTTGTTGCATGAAAATCAAGATGGTGAAATATTGAAGTAGGGCCATGTGACACTTTTCCTTAAAGTAGTCATGTTTACAACCATTCGACATCTTAGAATTTTGAGATGATTATGATGATGATAAGTATGATTTAAATTCGATCAACATATTCAATCAGACCTAGTTCCACTTATCTGAGAGTGTCCATTTTATGCCACTTTTATGGGAGATCATTTAGTTGTCCTTTTAAAGGAGAAGACTATGTGACTAAGCGTTATTTACAAGAGAATGTCTCTTTGTAGGAACCTAACAAACCTCCTCTCATATCTACCCACTTTCACAGGCTTGCTCAGGGTCAACATGAGTTGAGGGGCTACTATGAAATGACTAAACCTTTGAGATGAACTTAAGGAAATGGAGCCCCAAAAAATAACCAACCATTCCAAGTGTCCGTCCCTTGAGATAACTTTTAGTTTTAGTGATCGAGACCCCTAGTCAGCCCCATGCCAACAACCAAGCGACTATAGCCATACAGTCACTCCCACGGGTCTACTTCCCAGTGACTCTAGTCTCTTTCAGGAAGTTTTGTGCCAGTGACTATGATATTCAAGAAAATTTTTATGGGCTAGGATCTACAGCTTTTCCAAAACTTAATGAAACTTCTAAAGATGATAAAGAACGCAAAGAAAAAGCCTCTAACATAAAACTTACTCAAGGAATTGACCTAACCGGGTCTAACCATGACAGTCATTCCATCAAACACATAGTGAACATAGAGAAATGAAACTTATATGAATGCCCTCCCATAATAACTACAATAATACAAATTAGATCCTGCATTCATTAACCAATCATTCGTCAATTAAAAGGTGATAAGATCCATAGTTAAAATTGTCATAAAACCATTCATATAACTATGATATAACCAAATAATTAACAATGATAGAATAACCATTAAAGCCACATAATAACAAGTACATTTATGCATAAAGACAAAAGGAACTTATCTCATATTGACCATATGAAAAATCCAACAAAGTTAGGGACTTCCATGTACAACCTGACCATACTTTTCCCTGAACCAAATCTTTCTTTGAACCAGTGATCCCCATACCATATTCCAAGCATCAATCTAAGATCTCACGGGATAAGCTAATCCATGAACAACCAAGGGAATCCATAGGTTAAACCACTCCACCCTCGCACTACTGTGATATCACCTAAACCGGTCCTAAGATCAGAAAACCATGTTGAAAATGCAACAAGATGATGGAGCTTAGTGAAAAGAAGTCGCCTTCACTAAGTGGGCCCGCAGGCTTCTCCATACTTGATGTGGAAAGCCTTGACAGATCTATTCCAAAGCAAGAACGACCAAAGGAAGTTGGCGCTCTAGGATAAACTTAGAAACATAAAGTGTGAGAAAGGCGACAGTATGCCCAAGTATCTCACAAAGTTCACCCAATGCCGAGATGAGCTGGGAAGTGTTGGGTTGATTGTCGGTGATGAGGACTGGTGAGCTTGGCTCTCCTTGGTCTTCCGAAGAGTTGGAATTCCTATTAGGACTGTGTCAATGGTCGGGAGAAATTTCCAGGATGGGAGAGACTTTGGTCGGATCTTGTGTAAGAGGAGATCAGGTGGAATAATAGGGACGAATATTTATCAAAGGCATATGATGAAGAGAATTGCGCTTTGGCTTCCAAAGAAAAGAAGGGGAAGAACAGGAAAGCTTCTCATTCTGGTGCGAAAGGCAAGAAGCAGAACATGTCCAAGGTGAAGTGCTTTCACTGTCACTAGCACGGACACTATGCCAAAAATTGTTCGCAGAAGAAGAAAAATAAGCAATCTGTTGGATCTGCAGCTGGAGAGGCCTTAGCGTCGCAGTTTGAGCTAGATTTTTTACTGATCACATGCTTGGTATCAGTGTGATGGGATCGGTATGGTTCTTGGACAATGGTGCGTCTTTTCACATGACAAGAGATCGAGATTTGTTCTCTGATCTGGATGAGAAAGATCTTGGAGTGCACATCGAGATGGGCCATGATGGTAGATACAGTGCGACTGGTATCAATAACATTTCCTTTGAGAGGGAGTCTGGTAAACCCTTCGTATTGAACAAAGTGATACATGTTCCAGAAGAAGAATCTTATCTCTGTGGAGATGTTAGAAGACAAGGGATATGATGTTGTTTTCAGTGAGGGAAAGACTTTCCTGAGCAGTAAGACAACTGGACAAACCCGAAAGATAGGTGTTCGAGTCAAGAACCTTTATCAGTTGCATGTTGGTGGCTGCGTAGAAATGGCATGCAAGGTAGGAGGAGTGGTGAGTCGGGATGATGGCGAGATGTGGCACCAGAGATTAGGCCACCTTCACCATGGCGCCTCGAAGATACTGTAGCATATTTCTATTGGGCTTCCTAAAGGAACTCTTGCGCAGTCAGACCAGTGCAAGGGGTATACTTTGGGAAAATTTGTGAAAGCCACTTTTCACGAGAAGGATAGTCGCACCACGATGATCCTTGAGGGAATTCACACAGATGTGTGTGGACCTTTCTCAATAGCTTCGATAGAAAAGCATAGGTACTATGTGATCTAGAAAGTGTTGGATCTTCTTCATGCAAAAGAAGAGCGAGACATACTCAAATTTCTATGAGTTCAAAGCACTAGTTGAGAAGGAATCGGGGAAGAAGGTGAAGGCTCTTAGGAGCGACAATGGTGGTGAATTCATCTCTGGCGAGTTCAAGGACTTCTACAGCGCAGAAGGGATTCGAAGAGAGCTCATAGCTCCCCATAACCCACAGTAGAACGAGGTTTCTCAGTGGAAGAACAGAACGATCGTGGGTGCTGCACGGGCGATGTTGCATGATCAGAGCCTACCCCTTCACTTGTGGGCGGAGGCATGCAATACTGCAGTATATATGTAGAACCGTTGTCCTCACAAGATACTTGGCATGAGTACACCCGTGGAGGCTTATTCTAGTAAGAGGCCTGATATTTCCCATTTGAGGATTTTTGGTTCTCCTGTTTACATGCATGTGATGAAGGATGCCAGGAAGAAACTGGAGCCGACTGTAGAGGTTGGGATATTTGTGGGGTACACTGATACGCCCCACAACTATCGTGTGTATTCGCCAGACAGTCACAAGACTGTTGTGTGAAGGGATATCAAATTTTAGGAGGAGAAAGCCATGAAGTCTTTGCTTGAGAGGGAGCGACACTTGCTTGCAGATGAGGAGCTATTAGTTCCTAAGGATGTGCTTCAGGATGTGGACTAGTGACAAGATGAATTTCATGGAGTGGAAGAGACCACTGATGCAGCGCCAACCATTAGAGAGTGAAAGCGCACTATAGAAGCTGAGCGACTGGCTCAAGACGCAGAGAAGGTTGTAGGACCACCTACAGCAGAGCGCAGACAGAGACAGTCACCTGATCGGTACACTGGATAGATGGGTCTTGTGAGAAAATGTGTCGTGACTGAGCCATCCTCTTGTGAGGAAGCTATGGAGGATCCCGCATGGGTAGATTCCATGGTTGAAGAGTATGATTCGATCGTCAGAAACAGTGCATGGGAGATTGTCCCAAGACCGGAGGGGAAGTCAGTGGTGGGTTCGAGATGGATCTACAAAGTGATTCAGATGGGGTTGCACATCCATTATATGGATGTGAAGATTGTGTTCCTTCTTGGAGTTTGGAGGAAGTAGGATGCTACTTTAGCGGAGGTAGTGGATGCCACTGTTTATCGAGAGTTGGTGGAGTCGCATGTGTGCAGGCTCAAGAGAGGCACATTGGGATATGGATCTTGGTAGAGTCAGGAGGATGAGGTGAAGCTATGTGGCTTCAGGGATGTAGATTGGGTAGGGATCCGAATGGATGTAGGCATCAACATCAGGTACCATCATATCAGAGATTGTGTGCAATAGAATATCATGTTACTTTCATATATTCCCACGGAGGATCAGGATGCTGATATCTTGACGAAGGCGCTCACCAGGAGAAAATTCGAACACCATAGAGATAGGATAGGGGTTGCAGATAATCCATATCTTGTTGAGAGGGAGTGTTGAAAATGCAACAAGATGATGGAGCTTATTGAAAAGAAGTTGCCTTCACTAAGTGGGCCCGCAGGCTATTTTTGGTGCAAAGTCTATTTTTAGACTATGTCTATTTTTAGACATATGGATCATGGTCTATGAGTTGGAGGATTCTATTTGTGGATTATTGGTCATGTTGGTAAAAATAGATGGACCTCTATTTTTAGACTGCCGGGCTGAACAGTTGAATATTATTAGCCTATTTGGCCTATAAACATTATCTTATTCTAATTAGGATAAATTAATGATCTAATAAACAATAAATAATTAGGGTTTTCTAAACATGATTAATTTAATTTAACTAATTAATTAACTATAATCATAAATTATGAATTTATTTAATTATAGATGAAAAGAAAAAGAAAAATTAGAATTAGTTCTTTTAAATAAAATTGAATTGATTTAATAAAAAATATATAAAAAATTAAAATTAAAATTTAAAATGAAAAATTAGTTAGATAAAAATTAAGTTATTATATATTCATTAAATTAAATTATTATATGAATTAATTTATTAAAAATTGTATTAATAAAATAATTTAATATATTCATATTAATTAAATTTTAATATTCATATCAATTAAAAATTTAGATTAATTAATTCATTAAAATTATATTAAATAAAAATAATAATTCGAATTCATATTAATTAGTTAAATAAACTAAAATAATCAATGATTAGATAAATTGAAATAATAATTAAATAATTAATTAAATTTGAAGTGTCGGCCCTTATAAAAATTAGGGTTCTTGGTGTATTTATATCCAGGTTCATGTCTTCTTCTCTCAACAATCTTTCATTCATTTTCTATCTTTCTGATTTGTCCTGATGATGGACCCCCTTTGGGGTTTGAAACGTCGACTCAATGAACAAAAGACTGTGGACAATCCGGATCATACCACTGCAAAAAACTTCCACAAAAGCCTGAAATCTAACATTATCTTATTCTCTTGGAGAAATTTAGTTTGAGCTACAGATGTGGCACATGAAACTGCCACAAGGAAATACGCTTTTCTTATGGGTTAACTTGATCTATTGCATGGAGGACTTCAGTTAGGACTTCAGTGATTGAGTTCTGTGGAGTTGAATGAGTAGTTGATGGAGTTGTGTTCAACTTGACTTAGTTGAACTAGTTGTAGTTAGTCTAACTCACAAATAGACTAATGATGAGTGGTGTGAATTAATTATTAATTAAATCACTAATTATTAACTCATGAATCAACTAAGGAATACATTAGTTAACTCAGTGCATGGACAGTTCAGTGGAGACAAGTGTTAGAGGTGAGTGAAAGGACAAGACAGCTGCTAGTTGTGACTATAGTTGTGCATGTGATTTGCACAATCAATGGATTGAGTATTTCCAATGAGTATTGCGTGGTATATCCAAGGGAAATATGAATTTGGATCAGCCATTCATAAGTATTCTCATGCAGGATTGCGCAGTGGAGGCAGGCAAGCAGCAGAGGAGATTTGAGCCAGTGATTAATTCAGATCTGAGCTAGTTTGTGTGTAACAGGTGGAGATAGTACTGAATACTTGTGAGGAGTATTGTACTATTTATTTTTACATGTTCTCAATCAATATAATATATATATAGTTGAGGATTTTTCAGCTGCATGCTTTCCCCGGGTACATACTGTGTTAATATGTGTGATTGATGCTTCACTGTGCGCATGCAATTGTTTCTTTAATACTGCAAATTGATGATCAACGTAGAGGAGGTTATGTATTATGCATGATTTTGCAAATAGTGTATAATCAGGATAATATCTGTGAATAAGTGTCATACTATTCATGAAAGTTCTACATGGTATCGAAGCTAGCTGATTTGTAGAAGAGATTTCTACAAGATATCAAAGTGAGGATTGATCATCGGATCTATTATTCAGAAAGTGTTTACATTTTATTTCTTTAGGCAGAGTTTGTAATCTGGCCAGGTAGCCTCTGGATTCATCCTTCTTTTGGAAGGTGAGATATTCAGTGAATGCCCATACAGTCGATCTCTGTACAAGAAATACTTTCTTCTCACAAATTTTAGATCAGAAGCGGTTGAGTTTTGAGCTGGTGGAATTTGAAGTCGCAGCAGTGTTTTCTTGGTGTCAAAGTTGAAATGTCTTTCAACGGATTGTGATTAGAGTATGCCCTTGAGGGAAGATCGAACTATATTGCATGGAAGGATAGGATAGACGCGGTGTTAGATGATAATGGGTTGAAGGAGTTCATAGAAGCGGATGTCCCAAAACCTACTGATGTTGCTCAAGTTGGGGATTGGCAAAAGAATACAACAAAGTGTCGAAGGATTCTGTTGGAGGGTGTGAGGGATCACATTGTGTCCAACCTCCATGGAAAGGCTTCTCCATACTTGATGTGGAAGGCCTTGACAGATCTATTCCAAAGGAAGAGTGACCAGAGGAAGTTGGTGCTCCAGGATAAACTCAGAAACATAAAGTGCGAGAGAGGCGACAGTATGCCCAAGTATCTCACAAAGTTCACCCAATGCTAAGATGAGTTGGGAAGTGTTGGGTTGATTGTCTATGATGAGGAATTGGTGAGCTTGGCTCTCCTTGGTCTTCCGAGGAGTTGGCATTCCTATCAGGACTCTGTCAATGGTCGGGAGAAATTGCCAGGATGGGAGAGACTTTGGTCGGATCTTGTGTAAGAGGAGATCAGGTGGAATACTAGGGACGAATCTTCATCAAAGGCATCTGATGAAGAGAATTTCGCTTTGGCTGCCAAAGCAAATAAGGGGAATAACAAAAAAGCTTCTCATTCTGGTGTGAAAGGCAAGAAGCAGGACATGTCCAAGGTGAAGTGCTTTCACTGTCACTAGCACAGACACTATGCCAAACATTGTTCGCAGAAGAAGAAAAATAAGCAAGCTATTGGATCTACAGCTGGAGAGGCCTTAGCCTTACAGTTTGAGCTAGATTTTTTACTGATCGCATGCTTGGTATCAAGTGTGATGGGATTGGTATGGTTCTTGGATAGTGGTGCGTCTTTTCATATGACAGGAGATCGAGATTTGTTTTCTGATCTGGATGAGAAAGATCTTGGAGTGCACATCGAGATGGGCCATGGTGGTAGATACAGTGCGACTAGTATCAATAACATTTCCTTTGAGAGGGAGTCTGGTAAACCCTTCGTATTGAAGGAAGTGATACATGTTCCAGGATTGAAGAAGAATCTTATCTCTGTGGCGATGTTAGAAGACAAGGGATATGATGTTGTTTTCAGCGAGGGAAAGGCTTTCCTGAGCAGTAAGACAACTGGACAAACCTGAAAGATAGGGGTTCGAGTCAAGAACCTTTATCACTTGCATGTAGATGGCTGCGTAGAAATGGCATGCAAGGTAGGAGGAGTGGTGAGTTGGGATGATGGCGAGCTGTGGCACCAGAGATTAGGCCACCTTCACCATGGCACCTCGAAGATACTGTAGCAGATTTCTATTGGGCTTCCTAAAGGCACTATTGTGTAGTCAGACCAGTGCAAGGGGTGTACTTTGGGAAAATTTGTGAAAGCCACTTTTCACGAGAAGGATAGTCGCACCACGATGATCCTTGAGAGAATTCACATAGATGTGTGTGGACCTTTCTCAGTAGCTTCGATAGCAAAGCATAGGTACTATGTGATCTAGAAAGTGTTGGATCTTCTTCATGCAGAAGAAGAGAGAGACATACTCAAAGTTCTATGAGTTCAAAGCACTGGTTGAGAAGGAATTGGGGAAGAAGGTGAAGGATCTTAGGAGCGACAATGGTGGTGAATTCATCTCTGGTGAGTTCAAGGACTTCTATAGCGCAGAAGGGATTTGAAGAGAGCTCATAGCTCCCCATAACCCACAGTAGAACGGGGTTGCTGAGTGGAAGAACAGAACGAACGTGGGTGCTGCACGGGCGATGTTGCATGATCAGGGCCTACCCCTTCACTTGTGGGCGGAGGCATGCAATACTTCAGTATATGTGTAGAACCATTGTCCTCACAAGATACTTGGCATGAGTACACCCGAGGAGGCTTATTCTAGTAAGAGGCCTGATATTTCCCATTTGAGGATTTTTGGTTCTCCTTTTTACATGCATGTGACGAAGGATGCCAGGAAGAAACTGGAGCCGACTATAGAGGTTGGGATGTCCGTGGGGTACACTGAGATGCCCCACAACTATCGTGTATATTCGCTAGACAGTCGTAAGACTGTTGTGTGAAGGGATATCAAATTTCAGGAGGAGAAAGCCATGAAGTGTTCGCTTGAGAGGGAGCCACACTTGCATGCAGATGAGGAGCTATTAGTTCCTAAGGATGAGCTTCAGGATGTCGACTAGTGACAAGATGAAGTTCATGGAGTGGAAGAGACCACTCATGCAGCGCCAACCATTAGAGGGTGAAAGTGCACTATAGAAGTTGAGCGACTGGCTCAAGATGCAGAGAAGGTTGTAGGACCACCTACAGCAAAGCGCAGACAGAGACAGTCACCTGATCAGTACACTGGATAGATGGCTCTTGTGAGAAAATGTGTTGTGACTGAGCCATCCTCTTGTGAGGAAGCTATGGAGGATCCTACATGGGTAGATTCCATGGTGGAAGAGTATGATTCCATTGTCAGAAACAGTGCGTGGGAGATTGTCCCGAGGCTGGAGGGGAAGTCAGTGGTGGGTTTGAGATGGATCTACAAAGTGATGCAGATGGGGTGGCACATCCATTATATGGATGTGAAGATTGTGTTCCTTCTTGGAGGTTGGAGGAAGTAGGATGCTACTTTAGCGGAGGTAGTGGATGCCACTGTTTATCGAGAGTTGGTGGAGTCGCATGTGTGCAGGCTCAAGAGAGGCACATTGGGATATGGATCTTGGTAGAGTCAGGAGGATGAGGTGAAGCTATGTCGCTTCATGGATGTAGATTGGGTAGGGATCCGAATGGATGTAGACATCAACATCAGGTACCATTATATCAGAGATTGTGTGCAAACAAAATATCATGTTACTTTCATATATTCCCACGGAGGATCAGGATGCTGATATCTTGATGAAGGCGCTCACCGGGAGCAAATTCGAACACCACAGAGATAGGATAGGGGTTGCAGATAATCCATATCTTGTTGAGAGGGAGTGTTGAAAATGTAACAAGATGATGGAGCTTAGTGAAAAGAAGTTGCCTTCACTAAGTGGGCCCGCAGGCTATTTTTGGTGCAAAGTCTATTTTTAGACTATGTCTATTTTTAGACATATGGATCATGGTCTATGAGTTGGAGGATTCTATTTGTGGATGATTGGTCATGTTGGTAAAAATAGATGGACCTCTATTTTTAGACATATGGGCGAAGTCTATTTTTAGATTGCCAAGCTAAATAGTTGAATATTATTAGCCTATTTGGACTATAAACATTATCTTATTCTCTTGGAGCAATTTAGTTCGAGCTACAGATGTGGCACATGCAACTACTAGAAAGAAAATACGCTTTTCTTGTGGGTTAACCTGAGCTATTGCATGGAGGACTTCAGTTAGGACTTCAGTGATTGAGTTCTATGGAGTTGAATGAGTAGTTGATGGAGTTGTGTTCAATTTGACTTAGTTGAACTAGTTGTAGTTAGTCTAACTCACAAATAGACTAATGATGAGTGGTGTGAATTAATATGAATTAAATCACTAATTATTAAATCATGAATCAACTAAGGAATACATTAGTTAACTCAGTGCATGGACAGTTCATTGGAGACAAGTGTTAGAGGTGAGTGAAAGGACAAGACAACTGTCAGTTGTGACTATAGTTGTGCATGTGATTTGCACAATCAATGGATTGAGTATTTCCAATGAGTATTGCGTGGTATATCCAAGGGAAATATGAATTTGGATCAGCCATTCATCAGTATTCTCATGCAGGATTGCGCAGTGGAGGCATGCAATCAGCGGAGGAGATTTGAGCCAGTGATTGATTCAGATCTGAGCTAGTTTGTGTGTAACAGGTGGACATAGTACTAAGTACTTGTTAGGAGTATTGTACTATGTATTGTTACATGTTCTCAATCAATATAATATACAGATAGTTGAGGGGTTTTCAGCTGCATGCTTTCCCCAGGTACATACTGTGTTGATATGTGTGATTGATGCTTCAATGTGTGCATGCGATTGTTTCTTTAATACTGCAAATTGATGATCAACGTAGAGGAGGTTATGTATTATGCATGATTTTGCAAATAGTGTATACTTAGGGTAATCTCTGTGAATAAGTGTCATATTATTCATGAAATTTCTACAAACCAAACTGAGCTTCGATGCCTTAGAATTCCTTCACTATCCCTTGATGAATTCTACTATCTCTACCCAGCTATTAAGGGTTTACTAGAGAAAACAATCTCCACACCAAACCCTTGGGATTTTCCTTCGACACCTCACCTGAATGCAAAACCTTAGGGAGATCCAAATCTCAACCAAGAATGAATCCCGTCACACCATGGCTATCCAGAAATGGAAAGGCAAGGATAAAACCATTGTAGAAACTTTGAAATACCCATGCCAATGACATCAAATGAACAAAATACACACATAGATATTCCATACATATCAAAAATAGCAAGCAAATCATACATGCAACTCGATACCTGCAAGTAATTGTGTTGTAGCCGCTTGATCCAACTCTTCCTTGCTTGATATTTTCTACCCTTTACATCGTTGTCCTTCCTTTTCCTTCCCTTCTCCAATGGTAGAGTTCTCCTAGAATGCTCTAAGTGTGTGAGAGTATTTTAGAGATAAAATAGAGAGAGCTCCAAGCTAAAAATAACAAAAGGTTGTGAACAAATTGTTAAAAGCCTTTTTATCATTGAGGCCTCTATTTTCTTCAATTTCCTCTAATTTTCCTTCAATTTATTTCTCATATGCAACCTCTGACCTTTCATGTTCCTTTTCCACTATTTTACATTATTTTCATAAATAAAATTCCAATTAATGTTTGTTTTCATTTTCAAAGCCTTTTCCATCACCTTTGTTGGTTTCCCTTATCCATAATAAATAACAGGTGATGCCCACTAGGATAATTTTCCTAAGATTAAGCTTGGAATACATGTTGCATGATGTTCATCTTATTTTTCCTTTATTAGCTTTATTACATGGATTTTTTTCAGCCCGAGATTGTCACAGACCCCTCCCCTTTAGGGAAGCACCATCCTTAGTGTTCAATGACACCTACAACGAGCAAAAGAATTGAAAAGAAAATCATACTACCCATGGATCTTTTTAACCCAACATGTTGTAGTATTTACAATGAACAACCTACTCAAAATAAAAACCATCATGACAAACATGACAACATGAAAACCATACCGCTTATTAGAGCTTTATAACACAACTCACTGCAGTATTTACAATAACAACCATACATAAATATGTACATATACCAAAAATTATTTTCCTCAATTGGAAAAGAGTGAAGGATACATAGCCCACATCTGATCAACCATCTCCCATGTAGCTTGATCGAGCCCAAAGTTCTTGTACTCCACTTTAACTTGCTCGATTTCTTTGTTCCAGAGCATGAGATGTTTTCGTTGCAATATGCACTAAGGTTCCAACTAGAATCCTCCTTTAGGCTTCACTTGCAATACAAACCAATCAATAACATGATCAACATCCTTTACGTATCTTTTAAGCAATAAAATATGGAAAACATCATGGACTTTCACTGTCAGACGAAGTGCAAGTTTGTAGGCCACTGTTCCAATCCTCCCAAGGATCTCAAAAGGCCCGCAATAATGAGGTTCCAACTTCGCACATGACCCAATCCTCAAGGAACACTTATTAGGATTGATGCATAATTAAACATGTTCCTCAACCTAGAACTCCTTAAGTGCCCCATGCTAATATGCATAACTTGTATGCCTCTCCTATTTTTCCTTTAGATTCTTCTTTATAACCTACATTTCTTATTCCATCTCTGCCAACATGTTCAGTCCTAGAAGTATCATTTTCACGGATCACTACAGCTGATGGGAGTCCTACAACTCCACCCATAGAGTGCCTCAAACAGACTCATCCTTAGTGACTCATGATAACCATTCTTTTAAGAAAACTCAACCAATGGAAGATATTCCTCCCACTTCCATTGTGGATGTGTGATATACATCCTCATCATATCCTCCATAATCTTATTGACCCTCTCCGTCTGTCCATCTATCTATGTTAGGTCCCTATAATACTAGTGGTTCCCCATTGCTATTGTCATTGTAGCCCTTACTATTATTGTTGTGCCCCTATTGTCCCCATATTGTTATTATTTTTCCCAATAGAAGCCCACTATTGTTATTGTTCTTCCCTTATATTATTATTGTTATGACGACTTCGATTATTTTGTGAACCCTTAGACTCCTACATATAGAAAGGAGGTTTTGTCATTTGTATCATCCAAGAATTGTTCATTTGTGTAATGTTAAGGAGTTTTCGCCCTCAAAGAGGCTGATTTTGAAGGCGTTGATCTATCTTTTCTTCTATTTTGTGAGATGGTCGCAAACATTTGGTATCAAAGGTTTGGATTTTAGGGTTTTGCTGCTCCAAACAGGTCATCATACAATTTTCGCTATAACTTTTATTTTGTTATGTTTCAGAAGATAAAATAAAAACGCATCTGAGTATAAATCGCTATGAACCTTGGGTCCAAATTTCATATATTGTCTCACTATACTATCAGAGATATGATCCAAGGAAGTAGGATTTTTGGAGGATCTTGAATTATATCTGAAAAACGTGACCTGGGTAAAATCATCATAACATTCTTTATGAGGATCAGATTGAAATTTCGCAAACTATTACAAAATGAGGATAGCATTTAGTTGTCTTTGTATCACTTCCAAGTCCTAAGGTCAAAACAACGACACGTGGAACTTCATACAAGTCCGCTCTACTGAACTAGTCTATAATCATGTCATCGAGGGAGATTTGGCATAACTATTCCTTGGAGAATCCAATATTGATAATACTTGTGGGGTTAAAAGGAGGACTCAAAGGGATACCACAAGATATAATTTTACACCTTGAAGATCCAAAATTATAGAGATACAACAGATTCAATATCGAGCTCCTACAAAGTGAAAAATGGTGTGTAGTTTTTTTAAAATTTTGCATACATTTGGTTTGAAAAATTTAGTTTGAAGGAATTAAAAGGGAATAGTGAAACATTATTATCATTAATTGATGCCTCAAAGAAACAAAATGGAAACACCTAGTAAGAAACATGAAATCTCTAGCATGACTCATGAAGAAGAGGAAGAAATGCAACATGATATATCAAAATTATGAGAATGAGTGCAACAAATTCCACTCTCACATAAAATAACATAAGCTAAATGGATGGCTTAAAGAAAGGCATGGAAGCTAAGATATATGATATCAAAGGAAACATTGAAGATTGGAAGAAAGACATGGAAGGTTGGAAGGAAGGTTTTAAAAAGTTGCTACAAGAAAGGCTTCCTAATGGCGAAAAGGTAGTAGAGGAAACTCATAACGAGAACAAAATAGATGTTAATCATGATTCAAATAATGAAAACATTGAAGATTTGAAGAAATACGTGGAAGGTTTGAAAAAGTTGCTACAAGAAAGGCTTCCTAATGGAAAAATGGTAGTAGAGGAAACTCATGATGGAAACAAAAGAAATGTTAATCATGATTTCATATATTGTAATTTTGGAACAAAGACGAACCATGTTTCAAAGATTGATATGAGGAATTTTGATGGCAAGGATCCCATAACATGGATACTATAGATGGAACAATATTTCAATCTCCATAATGTGTGAAACACACAAAAGGTGCACATTGCAACTTTATATTTGGAACCAAATTAGTTTGTATCGTATCGATGGTTTTTCTCTCCTAAATAAATTTTCACTTGGAAATTTTTATGGAAGAAATGATAGCACATTATGAAGATAGAAAAAGAAAAACCTTTTTTAGCCAATTGATAAATCTCAAACAAATGGATTCAATGATGGAGCACATTAAGGACTTACAAAAATTGAATATAAGGGTAAAAGATATTCTAGAGGAGCATAGGATTAATGTGTTCATAGGGACTTTAAAGGATAAAATCCAACATGAGGTTCGCCTTTGGGAACCTAATTCATTAGATAAGCCCTTTTCCTAAACTCCTATGTATAATCTTGGGCTATTTGGCCTTTAAGTTGCCTAAAATTCTACCAACTCATGACGGATTTTTGTATATAGGCTAAAGGATAAAACTATCTTTTAATTGCATAAACAATTCAACTGAAGAAATGGTTACCTTACGATGGATTCAAATTTCCTCTTGAGTCTTTACTTCCCACCAAACTAGTGTAGATCCTTCTAGCCTCAGTGAAGCTAACTGGATCATTATGTTGTCTTCTTGAAGATTCTAAATTCCGTAGTATACCTCCAACTGTCAAATCCAATTTCCAACTTTTATTCATTCACTTCTCCATGTTACATGGGAAGTTTGAATTTTATGTCCAATTTAAGTAATGGAGGTTTTCCCTTTGGGGTTTTGGAATGACTACATTGGGTTGTGGTGGTAGTGTAAGATGATGTTGTGTGAGATGGTGAGGATGATGAGAAAGAATATGAGGATGGTGGAGATGGCGGTGGATTTCCACCATTCCCTTTGGAATCCTTCTTTTTATCATTTCGGTCCTCTGAGCTTCCTTCTCCAGGTGGAGGTTTCAAACTCTCTCCAACAATTCTGTTGTTCCTCTCTTCATAGAGGACTTTAACCATCTCAGTCAAAGTGTAGAAATATTTATTGAATTCTTCCTCTTCTAAAGAAGGACCTTCATGCTCTATTGCTCTAGACATAATGACTATGGATTCAGGCTCAGAAATTTGTACTAATTGTACCTCTTTAATCACTTCAACGCCTTGTGAGATCTGTCTCTTCTATCTCAACTGATGGAGATGGCACTTGGGGTGATTCAGGGGCTAGCTTGACAGGTCCTTTGGGTGAGGATGATGCTTTCTCAACCTTCTTCCTTCTTGTCCTAATCTTAGGACTAGCTATCAATAGCTTCCCTTCTCCTCTCTACAACTTGAACCTTGTAATTATAACAGCAATTGAAACTATTAAACCCTTCAAGAAAATCAAGTAAGAAACCTTGTGCTCTGATACCAACTTGATCTGAAATTGATTTCTAGTTAATGTTGTGTTATCATCATTTCTAGATATAAAATTTTCTTTGCTTTGGTTTGCCTATCCATAAAGAGTTTATCCATAAGCATGTGACTGTCAATTTATCAAAATTGGTGAAATTTAGTGTTTTTCATGAACTTGAAAGCATGAATTTAAATGGCTAAATAAAAGTATATAAAAACACAGTAAGCACCCTCGTTGGCTACATCTCCTTGGTCCAGCTTCATAGTGTGGGCCTTTGTATTAGCTTAAAGAGTTATCAAATTATTGTCACATTCATATAGTGCTCCTAGAACATGTTCCAATGAGTTTAAAACATTCAAACATATCAGAAATGACTATTTGTTTACTCAATTTGGTTACCAACTGCTCTAGGAATGGCCTTCAACACCTAGTGGCCCTAGGCTTCAAAAATATTCAAGTGACCAAACACACCTATTGATGACCTATTATACCTTTGAAACCTACTCCAATGAGTTCCTAGCATGCCAATTACCCAAAAATGACTATTCATTTTCGAAATTTGGCTAAGAATTTAGTAAGTTATGGCTCAAACATTTTTTCCTACAAAAACCTTGCTAAATATTGAGATACTCCAGTTAAGTTCGCCAAGTTCGGTGGTGGTTCCAGATTTGGTGGCTCCTCCAAAATCTCTACCAACTTAATCAATGGGTTGATTAAACCTTAAAAGTGGATTAATTAACTTAAACACAATTAGTGCGTTAAGCATTATCCATTTGTTAGCCCCGGCCCTCAGTTCTGGCATGTGGTCACATGGGGTGGGGGCTGGCCTGTAGGGCTGGCTCCCACCACCTCGCCATTAGACTTAAAGTATGCATTTAAATATATGAACATTGCAATTCTTTTCAAGTTCTGTAGTCATGGCCGAATGGCAAGTGGTGGTAATGGTGTGGGGGAGGTCACGGGTTCAAAACCCACATCCTCCCATCTGTCTTTGAATTAAATTAAATTTAATA
Organism: Pinus taeda; assembly: GCA_000404065.3. Classification (NCBI taxonomy): domain Eukaryota; kingdom Viridiplantae; phylum Streptophyta; class Pinopsida; order Pinales; family Pinaceae; genus Pinus; species Pinus taeda. The sequence goes on along the minus strand of APFE030039166.1, from coordinate 30,947 downwards.
TATTTAATATATAAAAAAAATATGTCTTTAAATTTTTAAAATATTAGTTAAAACTATATAATATAAAATAATATATCTATATCTATAATATATTATATATTATAAATATATTATTAATATATTATATAATATATATATATATCTATATATAGATATATATATATATATATATATATAGATATATATCTAATAATTATAGTTATAATATAGATATATATCTAATATATATTATGATTTATATATAATATAATATTATAATATAATGTATATCTTATATTAATCTATATATATATATATATATATAATATATATAATATATAATATATATTATATGTATATGTTATGTATATGATATACAATATATATATATATATATATATTTATATATATATATATATATTAAAAAAAAATTCAAATTCCACAATTATTCACTGGAAAAATTACCTCTTCGCAAACCATCTGGCGAATCTGAAGATGACACTTATCATAGTTCTTTGCATGATGACTAGGCATCCAGTCAAATCTAGTCAAACTTTGACTTTGAATTTTTTTAAACCAAATTTTGAGAAGCTCTAACTTTTGCATACAATGTCGGTTTTTTGAACCATTCATGGCATTGAATCCTAACAACAAAATCTATCTAGTCATTTAGGTCTAAGGAAATTCTGAGCACTTTAATTATTTTAGCTAAAGTACTAATCCCTAATCAGTATGAGACTCCTAACCAAGATGGGGTATAAAGGAGGATTTGGTATTAATGGCCAAGGAATTACTCAACCATTGGAGGTTGTAAGAAGGCCTCAATTTGTGAGATTGGGATGCAATGGAGGAGAATGCTCAAAGCTTATAGCATATTTAAGTGATTCCTCAAACAAAGAATCCAATGTATTTCCAAAACCATCGAGGAAAGAGGAGACCAAGAGGTCATCACAATATTCCAATGATAGTGAGGACAGTAGAGGAAGAGCTAAGGCAGTTACTTCTCACTAGTATTGAACTAGAGACAACCAAGTAAGGTATAAAAAGTCTTGGTATTCTAATGTTCCTTTTGATTACAACCATATGAATAATGATGAGAAAAATTTGTGACATAGAAAACCATGAACATTTTATGTTTTGAATAACCATGCTGTTTCCAAGTGTTGAAAAAGAATGGTTGTGAGAAAGAGGCTAAGATATGGAGACCCTTATCCACATTAAGGTATAGAAAAGGTCATGAAATTTTGGGAAAGAAAGAACTTTTGAAGCCATTGCAACAAAAGAATACATCAGAGAGCTACATGTTCGAAGATCCATCTAAAAAGATGACCAAAGAAGGACAAGAAACATGTGAAAGCACCCATTCACTTGGTTGGTGAGAGATGGTGGCATCAAAACATTTTTAAGTATTTGAGCATGACCACATTTGTAAATCACATGTTGTGAAAATGTTTGTAAAACTAGTGAATTCTTTGTCATCACTTATGAATGAACCATAGTGATATTGTTGCATTTTAGTTGGATAGCATGGGTGTTGGTTTCTATTATAAACTTGACCATGGGTTTGTGATAAACTATTAACAAGTATAGGGTTTGTTCGATCATGTAAATGAACATGTATTAACAGCTACAGGTTTTCATATCATACAGGTGTTGGTTACACCATTCCAATTTCCAAAGTATAAAGGTGAAGGAAAGGGAAGGTGGCCTTTCAGAGGCATCTGTTGTGAAAATCAAGATTGTAATCATGTTTATGCTTTTGGAGGACCAAAAGATCCTAACTGGGGAGGAATGATCTACGTGGCTCTGGAGAGGCTCAAAAATCAAATTCTTTATATCATATAGAAACTAGGACCAGATTCAAGAGCTCGGCATCCTAATTCCAATAGTACAAATGAAACTCAAGTCTGACTTTGTATGTGTAGGTTATTGATAATCAAAGTTTCAAGTCAAAGAAGTAGGATTTTGGTTACCAAATAAATTTGGAGGCTCACTAAATTTGGTATCTCGGACAAATTTTGTGGCCACTAACCAAACGACGAATTAGCATTGAATGATGAATGGAGAGGGTCAAAATATCACCTAGTTAAATTTTCTAGTGACCTCTAAAAATCCAGTGGAGTTAGGTTGGTGGCCCACCAACCCTACGAGCTCATGGTAAAAAAAATTCAAATTTGGGTTGTGGCCCATGAGTCTCACCTCGAGACCTCACCCAATTGCCAATGACACTAGCATAATATATGGGGCTAGAATGATTTGAACCCATGTTGGCCATTGGCCAACCCAACTGACAACACCATCATAATATATGGGATTGATGGGATTTGAACCCGTATCGGCCGCTAGCTGGCCCACCGAATGACGACCCCAAAAATGAAAAAGACAATGACCACTTGTTATAAAAGGAATGTGTGGCTATTGAACCGAGAACCCTCGCCAACCCAACACCATATTTTACATATGATAACTATTAGACCATATAACACATATTTCATTAAATTTGGAAGTATTCTATTACAAGGCCTCCAACAACATTCATTTTTTTTGTAAATTTCCATATTAACTTGATTCAAGATTAAAATAATTTGCAAGTAATTTCTAACCAATTAGAGATCATGAATAGGTCAAACATGGGGTTATGTATAATAGTATCAATAGACAATAGGAGTGTGAAATCAAACTCTTAGAAGAAATTGATTTAAGTTCAATCATATTAGTATGTCAAACATCCAATCAAGATATTATAGTTATGGATAACATGCCAGATTTATCGATCTTTAAATTTTATGTCTCGCAACTCTAACCCCCTTTCCCCCAACCTACAAGGGATTTGTTGATTGAATGATGGTGATGTGAGGATCTTATTGTAAATGACAAGGATAGGTGTCCCTTGCATTGCATTGGAACTAGTCTATTAAAACCTTAGTAAAATGTTCTTGTGCTTAATTTCCTACGACCCCTTTGTGCCTTTATGAAGCACTAATGAGGGGGTCATCATTCATCTTCATAGAATGCAGGCATCTACTATAAAGGTTATACATTGTTGATCTATGTATTTCAAGAAGGTTAGGCACCATTGGTCTATCTCCACTCAAATCCAAGTACATCAAATGAGAGTTCTTAAATTGGTATTCAAGTCATTCCATTATGATGGACAGTGTCACAAAATGAAGTAAACAAGAAACTTTAGTGGTGAATTCTTGTAAGTAGTGGAGGCAGGGGTTTTCAAATATTAGCACAATTGATGGTCGTGTGGATATTGATATCTCCTTATAAAAATTGTCAAAACTAATAATAGTCTCGATGTAAATTTAGTGTCAACCAATAGTATGGAAAACCATGATTGACCATTACTTTCACTAAGAAGAGAAAATGATAAGAATTTTTAATGGGGAAGAAATAAATGTGTGAAACATAACTCATTGTATTTTAGTTGAAATTTATATAAGTCCCGTGTTCTTTATTTATTAAATACTTATGTTAAATACTTCTAAATTATCATTAAGATATTGATTTTGAAGATTAAATGTGTATTAAAAGGCATTCATCTATGACATTGGATTTTTCATGTAGCATGAATAAACCACTTAAAGATAATTATCAATTAATCTTAAATAGTTTTGTATATGATATATCTTTACTTGCATTAATAGATTTATTTCAAAAATAAATTACATTTTTAAACTTGTATGAATACATATAACTAAATAAAATTCTATAAATAACTTCCGAGTCTTGTTGGATTCTATGATATTATTTGAAGTACAAATAGTTTATTTAAGATTTGAAATTTACAAAATGTTAATATTGATGGTGAAAGCATGTCATATGGTGTAAAGAGTTTAAAGGCATCCATTTATGGCCCATCTCTTGAATGAGCTTAAATAGTCTAATTAATGCTCATGGTGAATTCATTAATCCATGTTTTATTATAAAATTCATTTCCTTTACATGTTTTTTTATTCTAGAAATAACAATTTCACATTTGTACATTCATATTAAACCACATGATAGTTAAATAAAAATTAATTAATTCTTTCTCGACTTATTGACTTATATGACATGATTACATATAAGAATAACTGATTTAATAATGCATAGTTAGTCAAACTTTCAATTCAAAATAGAATAAACCAGTTAGAACTCATAAATAATTGGTTTCAAATTATTAATTTTCTAAAAATATATATTTTTTACTTACATTCAGATCTTTATTTCAAAAATAAATTCCATTTATACATACATACATTCTAAATATAGTTTAATACATACTTGTCTTGTTGGTTTCTATGAGATTATTTCAATTACAAATAATTTATTTAAGAATTGAAATTTACCAAATGTTAATAAAGGTGGGAAAATCAAATGCCATATGTTGCATAAAGTTTAAATACATTTATTTATGACCTGTACCTTGAGATAACTTTAACAATCTACTTAACATTCATTACCAATTAATTATTCCATGTGTTGTTAGGAAAAACATTTGATATTACATGGAGTATTATTTAAAAAAAAAAGTGTCACATTTACACACTTACATTAAACCTCATGATATGAAAATAAAAGTCAATAAATGGATTTATATAGACCACTTAAAACTCATTATCAATTAATTATAATTTTTTTTGTTATATATATATACATTAAGAGTTACATTTAAAAATTGCATGACATTTATGAACTTCTATCAATGCATATAGCCAAATAGAATTCTTCAAGTCATATTGGATTCTATGAAATTATTTAAACCATAAAGAAACTATTTATGGATTGAAAATGACAAAATGTTAATATGGATTGAAAAATCAATGTCTTATGGTGCAAAAAGTTTAAATACAACCATTTTTTACCCATCTATTTAATGAGTCTAAATGGTCCAATTAACACATTGTTAATTAATTATTCCATGTTTTATTAAGAAGAGAATTTGTTTTTCATAGAGTTTTGTATCAAAACAATACAATATGAGATTAATACAGTCTTAATAGATTACGTGATAGACAAATAAAAGTCAATAAACAGATTCCTTATTAAATTAAATGAGATGAGATGATTGCATATATAAATAGTTGATTCAAGAATATATGAAAAAAAATAATGGGTTAAAAATTGAATGCCCTGTTATTTAACGAGTAGTATTCACTTATGAGTCATAACCCATTAGCCTAAATAGTCCACTTAATACTTATTATCAAGAAATTAAAAGACTTATTTTTCGAAAAATGCATCATAGCATATGGCTATTATAATCACATTTATAAACTCATATTAATGGACATAACTAAGTACAAGTCAATAATATAATTATAGCTCAAGTGATATAATTCCAGTTTATTTAAAAGACACATTTACAAAAAGAATGACTTTAAATAATGAAATTAGATGCCTTACGGTACAAAAATTTCAATGACATAATTAATCCATGATAGTATCTAATCAAACCTTCATAATCCACTTATCAATCATTATCCTCATATATATGTTTTTTTAAGAAATGCAAAATTATTTACAATATATTTTTATCTAAAGAATTACATATCACATTTATGCACTCATATTAGTGCATTTTACATGTAAACAATGAATAACTAACTTTGTGCCTTATTGATTTTCAATATGATATGATTGCAGTTACAACCATTAATTGATTTAATCATATAAATTTATGAAAACTATCAATTGAGAAATCACATATCTTATGCTTCAAAAAGATGAAATCATTTACCTATGGCACATTTCTCATTAACCTTAATAGTGAATAATGCATTGTGAATAGTGAATAATGCACATAACAATTATCAAGTAACTTGTTATAATTTCTTTAGTAAGAATAGCACCTTTGTTTGCAAGGAGTTCTATTTGAAAACTTATATTTCACATTTATATATGATTATTGATACATATAATTAAACATAAGTCATTAAAAAAACCATGCTTAGATGGTTCATATAAGATAATTTGAATGGAAAACAATTCATTTAAGAACACGCGCACGCACACACACATCTTAGAAAAAATCGATACAGCAGTCATTGCAAAAACATTTATAAATAATAAGAAATAAACATATTAATATAATTGGCAATTTCCATCTATTTCAAAAATATAAAATCATACAAATTGATTCAACAAAAACTATGTCCAAAATGTATTGAAAATTTGGAATGTACTTTTCAACAAATGTATAAAAGAAATTATCTCCATGAACTACAATGAAGTACATGTTCTATTGAACATTCGAATTTACTCATGTTTTTGTTTGATACGATGAAGTGTCTTAAGAAAGGGGAATAAAACTTGCATAAGCCATGTATCTTGCTCTTTTCCTGTATACGATTTTATCAAGATGTGGTTTGATCAATATCCCATGAATTGAGAAGTATGCTTTTCTGTATCTATTAGCAATAAAAATGATTCTTCATAATTATCTCCATACTGGCACCACACATCAATCAACTTTTTCTCATAAAATTGTCTTGTTCTCCCTGCTTCCAATTTTGTTTGCAGATGACAATGAGATCTGTCCCATGCAAATTTAAAGTCCTCTATATCAATAGTTGATTTTTCAAGTACTTTTTGGATGTACTTTTCATTGAAATTTAATGTCCATATTGCGACATCATAATTTCTTAAGCAATATTTTAATACTTCTGAATGAAAAGGCCTTAAAAAATAGGACCTATCACCAAAATGCCAGTCTGGTTCTCTTTGAATATGAAAATCTTGTTCATCTTTGGTGTATGATTGGAAGAATACTCCTTCCATTTCGAATATCAACAACATCTTTTGACTTGTAGTAATTCCCATCTGCATTTGCACTGCAACCACATGTATGATATTAACATATCTCCACTTCAACACTTCATTGCTTAAGACATGAAAACCTATCATTTTAAAGATGATGTTAATATTTAATTATGAACAGTTTCCATTTGTATGCAAAGGTAATTTTACAATGAGTTCAAAGTATCACAAAATACAAATACAATTTCCCCGTTAAAATGAACAAACAAATAATATGTTTACTTTATACATACAACCTAATACCTTTATTTAATTTGTATGGAACAAAAGTATTATAAGAAAGCATTGACCCACCATTTAGATCATTAATTTTAAGACTTATAATGATTTATATAATTGCAATTGAAAAATATAATTATAATGGTCTAGCGCAACTAAACAAACTAATTTTTTATTAATTTTCACATACAATATAACACAATTTTTAAATTTCGAACCTAATTAATTATATGTTAATTTATAGAGTTTCTACCTTAGTTTTTTTTTGGGCTTATTTTCGTGCAAATTGTATGTTTATTGTTGGTGTTATATACAACTTAATATAATTTTTCAACTTATATGGAATAAATAGGATTATAAGAATGCAATGGGTCATCCTTCAAATTACTAATTTATAAGAGGTATAACACTTAAACCACATTTAAAGCAAATAATTGTAATGATCTAATTAAAACAAATAGAACAGTTACCTATTAATTTTACATACAATGTAATCCATCGTAAAACAAAAAATATAGCATGGGAAATTTTGATATGACAACATTAAAATGACCATTCATCTCACCAAAAAAAAAGAAAATAAAAATATTTGATTTGTAGTAATGAAAAACCAAATCAACAATTCTTTTATTAGTGTTATGAAATAAAAGTAATCAATCATGATGTCATACATATAACAGCATGATATAGACATATGTAATCTTAAGGTACTTCTAAATATAATTGGACATCCTTCAAAATAGCTCGCACATCCGTAGCCTTGTTGAGTTTATGCAACATTCTCCATAGCTCATGGATCAACCAATTATCCCCTTCATTTGCTCCAATGAATGGAGGGGCAAGAATCACATTTTCTTTTGGATTCTCTTTCACTCTCTCAATTAAACAATCAACTATAATAGTATTGGTTGCATCATATTGGGTATGCATTTCCCACACTTTTTTCAATGATTTAGTTTGTATAACTTTCGTTGAATTGTCAATGACCTTATGTCCCTTTTGTGGCTTACAGTTTGAAGCAGTCCACTTAAACAGAAATTTATCTTGTAATGTTTCTGAAACTGACTTTTTTAGAAATCTTATTGTGCTTTGTTTCAAAGCTGTCATCCAAATTTCAATGTCAAGAGATTCATTTTTGAAACACATTTCAAAAAATGATTTTGCATGTGGATGAATCCAAAATAGTTTTTTCTCTATTGTGTAATCAGCATCAGCTCCCATTTTCTCAATATGCCCTTTGTTTGTTCCTTCATCATCAATGCTATGATAAAAAATGTCCTTTAGTTCAAAAATAACTAGTTTCTTTTCAGTGATTTTGGCTGCAACACAATGGAAAATAATATAGTCAAACCATTTTATTCATGTTACAAAAATTACTAAAAAAATTGTTGAAACAATACACTTACCTTGAGTGGTTTTTCAATATTTATAGATGAAACAATAAGTTCTTTTATCATCTGGACAGGACCTGGAGTAAACATATTAAACCTTCAATCAAATACCGATTGTACTTCTATTTAAACCTTCATTGAAATACCAATACCAAGAAAAACATTAGTAATGCAACCTTTAAAAAGGAACACACACACACACACACACCTTAAACATTATTTTGATTGTTAATTTTACCCTTTTTATTTGTTCCTATAATAAAACTATACAACATTATGGTAGTTACAAGTATTTGAGTTTGAAGAATAATAATATAATCAAGAAGACAAGTTATAAGTATCTGATATGACATTATTTTCATATTTGTAACGTTGCACCTCATCATCATCTTGGTTACCTTTATTTGTTTCCAAATTAAACATATAAAATATTTTGAATTGTGAAAATGAATAGAATCATTAAATAACAAGGAAAACAAGTGGACAAATTATAAGTACCTGGTGTTATATTTTGTTCTTGATTGTAGTTTTGTGGGACAATACCTTGGTCATTATATTCATTCTCTTTATTTCCAACTATAATCAACATATGAAATGGATATGAATCACAATAAAAAAAAATAATAATTTAGAATAATAATAAAATAAAAAAAGATAGAGATACAATGATTAATACCCATTTCTATCTCCATCGTTCCATGGTCATTGTCTTGATTAATTTCATTCATCTCATAATTCCCTATAATAGTCATCCAAAAATATTATGAATATGGAAATTAAATAAATTGAAAATTTATCAAGAGAAAAAACTAAACAAATTATGTACCTGTTATGATAATTTCTTCCTCTCCTCCTTCTCCTGTTTCCATCTCCATACTTTTTTCAACAACATAAGCATTATGTTGATTAATTTGTTTCTTCCCACTTTGATCATTCTCTGTTTTAGAATCTCCATCATTATTCATTTTAGTAAACACTTTGACAATTAAGAAATATGAAAAAAATATTCAATGTATTATAAGAAACTAATGAAATGAATTGTAGTACCTGAATTTTCCAGAAGTTAATCGGTACTGGATTTGATAGTTGAAAAGATTTGTAATTATTTAACATGATTGTCCTTTGTGACTCTGTTTTCACAACACATGAAATTCTTCTTCTATGTGTACAACATGCCTTGATAAAAAATTTCCCCGCGTGAAGAGAAATAACCACTTTTGCATCACTACATTGTTTGTGCTTTTCCACTAAATCCATCGAAAAATCATAATCTCTCTCATTTTCATCAGATGTGTCTTCAAATGTTAGAGTATTTTATAGCCTCCAAATTTTTTAATTCTGAAGTATAGAAATGTATATTAAGAACTATATCATAACTATAATTGTTTTGGCAATTATATTCATACACTAGTCATTTTGTAGTTGAACTTGGAGTTCTTTATGGAAATTTCCAAAGACTGGCGTACATCATTACAAAACCAAAGTTCTACTAATAGAATTGTAGTAAAGTCATTCAGCTCATTTTTTCGATAAGAAATCAAAAAATTCAATGTAATACCCCTTGTTGAATTGTTCTTTTTTCAAAGCTAGTGTATCCAAAACAACAAGGTCAGTATGTAAAACTGGTTGCAATTGACATGGAAAAGAGTGCAAAAGTGTTGACAAAAGATCAGGGCCTCCAAAATGACAACCAAATTCAAAATTTTTATCAACCTGTTGAACACTTGTTGATCGATTTATCATTTTGTCAAGGACTCCACATGCTTGCTGAGAAAGGGACTCTATCCTTGTATTATGTGTTCCTTTCACATAAGTAGACCCCTCCACCATGTTGCAAAAATTGGTGAATATGATATCATTAATTTCATAATGCTCAAGAATGTTGAATGTGGTAAGAGTCATCTCATTCAAGTTCTGATCATGACTTTGACAATATGTAACCATTGCATCCAATGTTGTTCTATTGGTTTTCAATTTAGAACAATAATCTTTTATTTTTATGGCATTTTTTGGATGATTAATTGGAATAGAAAACCAAATGGTTCCATCCAATAGCTTATCTGCTACTGAAGCAATTTCTTCCATGGTTAATCCTTGAAGGGGCCGAAAAGTAGCTGTTGTCAAACTGTGTAGACTATTTTTCTTGTAGTTCTCAAAATCAGGTTAACTTCGAGAACACTTTAATGTGCCTAGTTGGTAATAGTTAAAAACAGTGTCCCGTTTATCCCAAATAGGTTCATCAAGATATAAGAGAATTTTTTTATCAGAAAAATTTGTAATTGGACAATCGAAGAATGAGCACAACATTTCATCATCAACCTGATAAAATAATAAATATAAACTAATAAGAATCCAATGTAAAAATGAAACTAAATAAGGTGTTATAATCTAATGTGAAATCATCATAAATATCAGAAAATATGACTTATATTATTGGCTTTAGTAATTTATCTACAATAAAATTAGTTACAATAGTAAAATGTTAAATGTAAAAATAATTAAAATTACATACCTTGTCTTCAGCCGTCTTAGAGCATCCAATCCTCCTTTTCTTTAATTTGTCATTGGCAATTAAGAAATGCCTTGTTGAGTGCACACAATCAATAAATGGAGTTTTGTAAAATACCTTATTTGCAGAATTTAATTGGCAGCAAATGCAGATCACCTCAGTGGGTTCAACTGATGGATGCAAGAATCGAGCATTGTGTTTTTTATATTTTTTTTTCGCTTCTGTTGATACATTATATTTAGGATTTGTTAAAATTTCTTTCGCTGCTTGAATGGTATGTTGACCATCAACTATCCAAAAATTGATATTCTTAGAATTTAGATCTGTCTCATTTATAATTTTGATAGAGTTGACCAAAGGATTAGGCTCATTGATGTCAAATGGAATCAGAAGAGCATCAGGTAATGAGGTTTGGAATTTTTCTAGGAATGATTTCACTAATGCTTGAACATTTAAATCATCTCGTGGTCTTAATTTGAACACCTTAGGAGCTTCTTTACATCTTTCAATATGCACTTTTCTATTGAAGGAGTTTGAAAATAGATAGCAATGCTTGAAAGCTTCATGAATCTCATCACATTGATTTGCAAGGTTAGTTGTCTCAAATTCAACTTTCCTAGTTTTTTGAAATTCTGTAGTGGGTTTGAAATCACTTTCTTTTATGTTCTCTTCCAAATCAGATAAATATACTCTTCTTAAAGCAAGTAATTGAGAATCAATTTTATCATCTGGTATTTTATCAAAAAGTTTACCCCTTTTTTTAAATGAAGAAGTACAGATGATGTTTTTTTACTTCTTACATAACGGTATCTCAGAACAGTGGTGATGCGTTTTAAAAGATCTGCACAACTATTTAGTCCAGATTTAGAGAATCTCTCAAAGTTATCCAACTTGAACATTGAATTTTTTATCGTATTTGTTGAATCAGTACTTGAAGCTTCAATCAAATCTGGTCTAAAATTTGTATACTCCACTTGACATGAGATTAATTTTACCTCATTTTCTTTAATCATTTCCACTTGAAAGTCAATGTCATTTTCATTGCAAGCATAGGAATTAATTATTATTCCTAATATCTCTGGTTCGTTTCCATCTATTGATCCAAATAGGTACATATCAGGAAACATATTCATGGGAGTTTCTAGTTGGATGTACCAATCTTGCACGAACTCATATTTATGATTTGTATTGTGTTTTTTAATCATTTTAAAAGTAGAAGTTGAAGGTGTTATTTATATTGCCTTTTGAGTTGAATAACATTTATTTTTCTTAAGTGATGGTTGTAACATTTCATTTGCTTTTGGGCAAACCAATTCTACAAATAATAGCAAAAACAATATTTTCATTAATCAAAATGAAAATATAATTTCAAATATTGTCACATAATGTTCTTATAAATACTAAAAAACCACCTAAGCTAACCATTTCCAAGATAGTGTATATAAAATATAAAATCACCATACCAGTTGAAGGAGGCAATGTTTGTACATCACTTTTTTTTTTTCTTTTCTTCACTACTTTACTTTGAATTTCAGGCACACCAGATTCCGCAGTTTCTAGAAAAACAAATTATGGAATACATGAAATACTAAATATTATTAAACAACCTTATAATATATGATTTCCATTTACATGCACAATAATAAATGAGTACATATGCTATGCAAGTTTACTATATGACACCAAAAGTTATCACCTGGGTAAAACTGATAAGAAAAGAAACCACATAATCCAACCATTTCTAAAAGAGTACATAAAATATAAAACCACCATACCAGTTGAAGGGGGCATCATTTGTAGATCACTTGTTTTTCTTTTTGTCTTCGCTACTTTACTTCGAATTTCAAGCCCACTAGTTTCCACGGTTTGTAGAAGGAAACATTTAATGGAAGACATGACATAACAAATAGTATTAAACAACCTTATAATACATGATTTTCATTTACACGCACAATAATAAATGAGTACATATGTTATGCAAGTTTAGTATATGACACCAAAAGTTATCACATATTTAAAATTTCTTGGAAAAAAATACCCGTGTTAGTATGGGTTGTCCTCATTAAAACCTCAATCCTAAGGTTATTTCCATGGGTTTTATTAATCAACAACCAGTTATTAACACAATGTCTAACAATTTTAATAAAGTATAAATTAAAATTGTCATACCAATTAAAGAATTTGGTGTCGTGTTTCTTGAACTTCCTTTTTCCTTGGATGCTTCCTTTGAATTCTCACTAGCTTCATAGTCCATGGTATCTGAAAATAAAGTAAAATAATTGTTGTCACAATTTTGAATTATTGAAGAAAATATGAATTTATAAATACTACAATTATTCGCATAATTATATGTGTAACAAAATGAACAAGAACAATAACAATTGTGTAACTCATAATAATAGCTAATCAAGGTTAGAAAAAGGGCACCCCGAAATAATTTTTTATATTCTTTTAATCGTGAATATAGGAAAGAAAATATCTACTAGGTTTCCTTCTAGCACAAGCATAAGAACATTTCCAAAAGACATTACATTGTGAATAAACAAAAAAATTTGTATAGACCAAAATAACAACATATATACAGAAAATTTATCTCTTATAGTCATGTATATTCTTAGTTTTCTTTAGATAAAATAATAGCAAAACACACTGAAAGAACATTAACTATGGCAATCATTATATTTTCTTCTAGATCTTTGTCTAGGACAAAGACAAACACATAGCAACTTTGTAAGGTGAAATAAATATAGAATGTGATAGAATTACTTCTAGCATGAACAAAAGCATATTTCCAACAAGAATTTTGCAAAGCAAAAGAAATATTTGCATCCTAGATTTATTTCTATTACAAACGCATGGATATTGTCAAAAAAATCATTTTAAGGTGAAAGAAATCTAGCACGTGCTAGAATTATTTTTAGCATGAACACATTCATATTTCCAAGAAAAACATTGCAAAACAAAATAAATATAGCACAAGCTAGATTTCCTTCTACCGCAAACCACAAACATATTGTCATTAAAATATTGCAAGGCAAAGGAAATGGAACCCATGCTAGACTATATTCTATCGCATACGAGAAGATTGCCAACACCAACATTGTATTGTAAAGCAAAAACATGAACACAATGTCAATAAATTCATTGGAATAATAATATTTCGTGGGACATTTGACCTTGCCTTTTAGAGATGAAGTTTTAGTCCATGCCTACATAGACTATTGTTACAATCTAAAAATATTTAAACCTTGAAATGATTAGAAGGCCCTTCATATGGAATATGTGGTCTAAGAATGGGATAGTGTACAAAGATTTCCTCCTATAAAAAACACAAGAACGTTGCAAATAACAACATTACAAGGTGAAAGAAATATAATTCATACTATAATTCCTTCTAATGCGAAATTAATCACATAACAACATTGTAGGGTGAGAAAAATTTACTGAGAATTACATTTATTTATAACAAACATATAAATATCTCCAATGACAACACTACACGACAAAAAAAATCTAGCACAAGCTATATTTTCTTTTAGCCTAAACATAAACATGTTAGCATTAACAACATTGCAATGTAAAATAAAATCTAACATGTGTTAGATTTCATTTTAGTGCAAACTCGAGCACATAGAAACATTGTAGAGTGAGAAGTGCTCTTAAGACATTGTATAGACCAAAATAACAACATATATACAGAAAATTTATCTCTTATAGTCATGTATATTCTTAGTTTGCTTTAGATAAAATAATAGCAAAACACAATGAAAGAACATTAACAATGGCAATCATTATATTTTCTTCTAGATCTTTGTCTAGCACAAAGGCAAACACATAGCAACTTTGCAAGGTGAAATAAATATAGAATGTGATAGAATTACTTCTGACATGAACAAAATCATATTGCCAACAAGAATCTTGCAAAGCAAAAGAAATATTTGCATCCTAGATTTATTTCTATTACAAACGCATGGATATTGTCAAAAAAAAACATTGTAAGGTGAAAGAAATCTAGCATGTGCTAGAATTATTTTTAGCATGAACAGATTCATATTTCCAAGAAAAACATTTCAAAACAAAATAAATATAGCACAAGCTAGATTTCCTTCTACCACAAACCACAAACATATTGTCATTAAAATATTTCAAGGCAAAGGAAATGAAACTCATGCTAGATTATATTCTATCTTCTACAAGAAGATTGCCAACAACAACATTGTATTGTAAAGCAAAAACATAAACGCAATGTCAATAAAGTCATTGGAATAATAATATTTCTTGGGACATTTGACCTTGCCTTTTAGAGACTATGAAGTTTTAGTCCATGCCTACATAGACTATTGTTACAATATAAAAAAATTTAAACCTTGAAACGATTAGAAGGCCCTTCATATGGAATATGTGGTCTAAGAATGGGATAGTGTACAAAGATTTCCTCTTATTAAAAACACAAGAATGTTTCAAATAACAACATTACAAGGTGAAAGAAATATAATTCATACTATAATTCCTTCTAATGCGAAATTAATCACATAACAACATTGTCGGGTGAGAAAAATTTACTTAGAATTACATTTACTTATAACAAACATATAAATATCTCCAATGACAACACTACACGACAAAAAAAATCTAGCACAAGCGAGATTTTCTTTTAGCCTAAACAGAAACATGTTAGCATTAACAACATTGCCATGTAAAATAAAATCTAACATGTGTTAGATTTCATTTTAGTGCAAACTCGAGCACATAGAAACATTGTAGAGTGAGAAGTGCTCTTAATACATTGTATAGACCAAAATAACAACATATATACAAAACCTTTCTCTCTTATAGTCATCTATATTCTTAGTTTGCTTTATATAAAATAATAGAAAAATACAATGAGCTTGCATCAATTCTGTCAATCATTATATTTTCTTGTATAATGAACTGTGTAAAGTGTGAGTTTATATTTCCCCAAAAACACACAACTTCCGAAAAAGTAATATAAATGCAAAAATAAAAATATTATGGTAGTCATGTTGTATGTAATGAAACATTGTTTGCTCAAATGAATGCTAACAGTCAATATCATTCCTTCTACTACAAACATAAGCATATTGCTAGAAGCAACATTACATGGTCAGATAAATCTAGCACATGCTAGATTTCCTTCTATCACAAACACAAACACATTGCCAATAACAATATTCTAAGGTGAAGGAAATCCACCACATGCTAAATTTTCTTCTAACGTAAATAGAAGCATATTACTCACAAAAACATTTCAAAGTAAAAGAAATCTTACACATTCTAGAGTTTATTGTAGCACAAACACAGTCACATTGCCAAAAATAACATTGCAATGTAGAAGATATCTAGCATACGCTTGATTTACTTCTAGCACAAACAAAAGCACATTGGCAACAATAACATTGTAGGGTAAACAAAATCCAACAAAATCCAACAACTTCTATCACAAACACAATCACATTTCCAATAACAATGTCGCAAGGTAAAATAAATTTAACGCATGCTAGCTTTACATGTAGCATAAATACAAGCATACTACCAATAACAACATTTTATATCAGAAGAAATCTAGTGCATGCTATATTTCCTTCTAACACAAACAAAAGCACATTACCAAGGTGAAAGAGATCTAACACGTGTTATATTTCCTTCTATAATAAACAACCAAATTGAAAGCAACAAGATTGCATAGCAAAAGAAATCTAACACAACTTCTAGCCCAAATACAAGTACAACATTTCCAATAACATTGCCAAAGTGATGGAAATCTAGCACTTGCTAGATTTCCTTTTATCATAAACAACCAAATTGACAACAACACTATTGCAAAGCAAAAGAAATCTAGCATATTTTCCAGCCCAAACAAAAGCACATTTCCCTTTAATAAGACCAATGCAACTACTGCAGGATACACACTCACCTTTCCCTTTATCGTACAAAAAAACTCTGAGTTGTGAAATCCTTTTTTTTCCGAGTGTTTGCTTGTAAGAGGAGAAAGTAATGAATAATTCTTCCTGCTAGACTATATTTATTTAGGGAAAACAGGGTGAAACATGAAGCCTCATCACTTCAAAATTTGTGTTTCGTTGGGGGGGTGGTTGTTCCTCTAATGGTTGATTTCTTGTACTAATTAATGTTTCCTTTAGCTGACACATTTTTCCTTCCACTAGGTTGTCAATAGGGAGCTTATTATAAGAGAATATTCATCTATTATGCTCCTTCCAAATTTCGCAAAGGATGAAACCTCGAATGAAATTTCAGGTAAGGTTCACCACCTCGTTTTTTGTATAATGCACCCGCCATTTCTTTATTGTTTCTTGTATGCTCTCTCGACTTTGGTTTCTTTATCTAAATATTGAGGTTAATTAGTCTCATAGTGCCTCCATATAGTTACAGGTGTTGAGTAAATGATTAAGCCTCTCTTTTGTGTTTTCGGAGAGGAAACACAAAGAGGAACCTATAAATCCTCTCTTTATAGGTTTGTCCCAAGTTAGAACCTTCCAGTGTAAAATCAATGACATGAAAATATTAATTTATGGCCAATGTGGCACCATCCATAGTTTTCTCCACGGTGGATCATTTGTACCAATATATCACTCACTAAGATAAGCTTTGACTTCCTTGAGATGTAACTCCACATCTTCTTTTTCCCCCCATTTAAGTTTGTCTTGGTCATTATTGAACATAATTTTTCATTTTCTTAGTTCCTCTGTTAGATACAGAATAGTTAAGTTATTCTGGGTTGGCCTTCGAAAGATATTAAAATTCCATCGCCTCCATTTGTTATTTTCTAGCCCTTGATCCTAGAACTGGTGGAATTCTCTATACTCTCATATTTATGTGCTTAGTTTGAAGGGATGTCATTCCTCCCTACATAAATTAGCTTGTTTCTACCATGCATCATCCCAAAATAGGGCCTCCTTTCCATTTCTGATTTCCCAGAATAGTGTTTTTGCATGATACCTCTTTTATTCCATGATAAATTCCAAATTGCCAACCCCTGAGTGGAACTTGATAACCAAACTAACTTTTTTTGTATGGAAATTAGGTGCATATTTTGATTTCCAAAGCCTTTCCCAAGGTGATGACCCCCCTTTTAACCATCTCCACCATAATTTTTCTCCATTTTCTTTGTTGGTTATCTCTGGATCTTGAAGACCTAGCCCACCTGCGTCTTTTGGTTTGCACTCTATTTAAGGCCACTAGCGCCCATTTGTGTTTCACCTCTACCCCTCGCCACAAGAAGTTCCTTTGGATATCCCAGATCTTTTGTAGTACTCCTTTGGGAGAAGGGAGGATAGATAACATATAACTTCGAATAGCTTGTAGCACTGTGTTTGTTAGAATTAGATGACCAACCAGGTTTAGGGCTTTGACATTCCATTTTTTCACCCTATCCTCAAGGTTTGATACATTTTTTTCCTAATTGGAGTTCTTCTAGGCTTGCACCATTAGAGGGAACTCAAGGTACTTTGATGGGAGGGATTTAAACATATATGCCCTGTTTTTTACCTTTGCATGGTGTAAATATCTTGAAAATATGCTTTTAGAAACTCTTTCGGAGATATTACTACGTGGCAGTAATCCATTTGAATATATTTTGCAAAATATAAAGCATTATATTTTGCTTAAACGAAATATATTGTGGGAACTTTCTCTACGATCTGCCGATCTCCGTACCTAAGAATCTCCACCCAATGTTGAATTGAGAAATCAATGAAAGGTAGCACCTACACAAGAAACAAAGGTGTGTAAGTTAACCAAATATCTCTATGGTATAAAACGGACTCCCAGAGCCTGGTACATACAAAATGATGAGCATTTTGCACAGCAAGGCTGAAAGAGAAGCCCTTATGATCCTAACCTCTACTGCAAAGATCAAGGGGGGATATTGTGATCATCGTTGTGTATGTCGATGACTTGGTAATCACAGGTAGTTATGAGAAGAGAATTTTGGCAGGATTTGAAAAGGTCCTTTGACATGACCAATCTTGGTCTATTGCATTATTGTCTTGGTTTGAAGGTGTGACAGACAGATCACCAGATATTTGTATATAAAAGAAAATATGCCAAGACACTTATTGAGAAATCACATATGAATGGATGTAAGCCCATGCAAACTCCCATGGAACTAGACCTAGTAGGAATCACACCTCTTATCATTCAAGTGACACGTAAGTTACAATGTGGCACACAAATAAGTAAAGTAACATGGAACTGGCACTTGCCCCCATTAATCCAACGCATTCAAAAACATCTGGAGGTGTTGAAAACCATGGAATTCACCTTAGTTCAGTGATTTTCAAATGTGTTGGTGGATAGGGTGGAAAATAAAGGGGTAGATAATGTCCATTTGCTCACCGACGTGATGTGCAAGTTTTCAGAGGGCTAGCTAAAGGAGGAAAGCCAAAGTTTTGCAGAGAGAGATCACTCCATGCCATTAAGGCAGGTTGATAGAGAAGGGGTGGGCCTGAATCAGGACAGTGATCTACCAGTTCATACGAACAAATAATCCTTCATTATGGACATACTTATGAAATGAGAAGGGGTATGTGTCTAAAATACAAGGATAGAGTGATGGTTAATCATTGGAAGGAGAGGATTTCCCCCATAATACATTGTTAGTGTGATCATCTCATTAATAGGAGATGTGGCAAGAGGAGTGGGAAGCTATGAAATCAAGAGGGGAAACATACAAGAGCAAGGTTGGGGTGATTATGATTTTGAACAAACCACTCGCAGGGGAATATGAGAGGAAGGACGCCCACAAGTACACACGAATGAACAACAACATCACTAGCAGGTCATAGTTACTAAAAATGGAGAGGGAAAGTACTCAAATATCGGTGAGGCAAGTCTCATCTGGGGTGTCATCTTTAAATCATAGCTAGCGAGCAGGCTTCATTGACATAAGGCAAAACACTAAAAGGTGGTGTAATTGTGAGTTGGTGATAGTAATCTCTGTGAGGGAAATTTAGTTATCAAGGAGTGCAATGAGTAAGAGCTAGAGTGATGCTAGTAGGCCAAGAGGTATTTCCCGAGCAGATGCTCAGCGCTTTGAGTTTTGAAAACCGACATGCATGGAGGAAGCAGCGGAGGTTGTTGCTAAACAGTCACACAAAAGGGAAGGATATAGTGGAAATCTGGGAGAGTGAGGTTCAAAGACATTGTAGGGTTATCTTTGATGGTATAATAGAGGAGGAAGGAAATTGGATCATCAACACGGGGAAATCCAAAACATAGATGATTGTGTACCAAAATACCTTGGAGACTGCTTGGCATGTCAAGACTCTAGTGGAAAAGTTGCAAGCAAAGGCAGCAGAGTAGAGGAAAAAGAGGCAACTCGAGATAGAAATCGAGTTAAAATCTATAGACCTGTTGGGTCACATCATTTCCAAAGATGGCATTAGGATTGACCCAGATAGAATCCAGGCCATCTTACAAATGCCTCATCCAAGAAATATAAAGGAATTACAAGCCTTTCTAGTTAAAATCAACTTCCTAAGGAGATTTATCCCAAATTTGGCCGAACTAAGCAGATTACTCAATAACATGCTTAAAAAGGATTCAAAGGTAAAATGGATAGTAGAAGCAAATCAAGCTTTTGAAGGTATCAAATTAGCCCTCACTCAAACCCCAATCTTAACCAACCCTCAATTTGATAGGGAATTTATCATATTTTCCTTTTCTTCCCAACACACAATTGCTGTTGTTTTATTACAGAAAGATGACCAAGGAAATGAGAAACCCATTGCTTTCTTTAGTAAAGCTCTTAGAGATGCACCCCTAAAATACCAGATCATGGAAAAGCAAGCATATGATTTGGTCAAAGCTATTAGAAACTTTAGGATCTACATCCTATACTCCCATGTTATAGCCTATGTACCAAGCCCAATTGTTAAAGACATACTTACTCAAGAGAACTTAGAGGGTAGAAGAGGAAAATAGATGGCCAACATTTGCCAACATTTTAGAATTTGAAATTGACAATAAAACCTACAAAAACTTGATAAAAAGGGTAGGGTATTGGCAAATTAATGGTCTGAAACAAATTTCCAAGCCTTGACATCAAACCAACTGGACAGTGAATCGGAGCTGGCGACTCCAAAAGATCAATGTAGCCTTTGAACAATCCCCCTGGTATTCTGATATCTATTATGTGTTACAAAACCTGTGTGCTCCCCCAGTGCTGTCCAGAACTAAATGTAGGTTCCTAAAAATGAAAGCTTCAAAATTCTGTGTTATGGATGGCAATCTGCATTGGAAAAACCATGAGGGTATCTTATTAAACTGTTTTATTGAAAATGAGACTAACAAAATCATGGAAGAATTTCATGCAGGTAATTGTGGTGGACATTTGTATTGGAAGTCCATTGTGGATAAGATACTGAGAGCTGGTTACTATTGGCCCATTTTTTTCTCTGATATCAAGAAATTTACCACTTCATGTTATAAATGTCAAGTGTTTGAGGGAAAGAGAAAATTACTGCCACTTCCTTTGAGGCCTATTGCAACAGAGAGACCGTTTCAGCAATGGGGCTTGGATTTGATTGGAGAAATTAATCCCTCATCCTCAGGCCAACATAGATGGATTCTAACAGCTACATACTACTTCACCAAATGGATTGAGGCAATCCCATGTAGACAAGCAAATGACTCCACTATCATTCAGTTTCTTGAGGCCAATATCCTTGCTAGATTTGGATATCCTGATAAGATAATAATAGACGATGCTGCTACTTTTAGATCTAAGAAGATGGTAAACTTCTGCCACAAATTCCACATTAATTTGGGCCATTCCACTGCATACTATCCCCAAGGAAATGGCCTTGCTGAATCATCAAATAAAAGCCTTGTAAACATGATAAAGAAGGTATTGGAAGAAAACAAAAAGAATTGGCATAAGAAACTTGTGAATGCCTTATGGGCAGATAGACTAACAACGAAGAGATCAATTGGGGTCAGCCCATATGAGCTAGTCTATGGATTAGAAGCCAAATTTCCTTCATCACTAGGGATCCATGTTATGAAACTACTTCAAGAAAGTTAAGCTGAGCCCAATGATATGCAAAGGAGGGTGAATCAAATTATATGTTTACAACAAACTAGAGATCAAGTTTATAACAGAGTTCAAATCTTACAGGAGAAGTTGAAGAAAGCTTTTGACAGAAGGACTAAGGCTGAGGATTTCAACATGGGTGAAAAAGTTCTCAAGTGGGATTCAAGAAGAGAAAATAAAGGAAAACATAGAAAATTTGATTCCCTTTGGAGAGGACCATTTATCATCCAAGCAGTACAAGGAAACAACACTTACTTTCTTGAGAATCTTGATGAAACTGATTTGGATGAAGGTCCTGTGAATGGCAGGATGTTGAAGCACTATTTTGACTACCTTCCATAAATATAGCATGGCTGCCCCTTGTACATAATTTACTGTGTATAGTGTTCTCTTTAAGCATATGAATAACTTAGTTTCAAGGATCTTGCAGAAGCAGGAAAAGGCTGTAGTTCAGCAAGTTCTATAAATATGACAGTTTACGATTTGGAGGTTTCAAGGAAGAAAAACTCCAAGTTTTGAAAGAGTAGTCAAAGGGCCAAGGCATGCTGACCTGCTGTTCTTGGTCTTTCAAGAAGAAAAACCATCCCCATGTGGAGCCACTGTTGGATACCTATACCAATAGTTTCATATTTCATGATTGGCAAATTCAAATTCCAAATATGCTCTGCTTTGCTGATACAAAGATCCCATATTTCCAAGAGAAGACAAGGTGTGTACATACCTTCATGTTTACTAAATTTTGATGGATGGTCCAACA
>APFE030039165.1:65015-139626 GCA_000404065.3 Pinus taeda | reverse complement strand
CCAATGCATTACAAGATATGATCAGATTCATTTCTTCTTTATCTAGGCTTTGTTCCCAAAGTATATCCTCTTCTCTTGACCTTTCTTGCTCCTTTTCTTTTCCTCTTCACGATCTATGTAGAATAATTTCTTCTTAGCACACTTATGACCTTTAGTGTATTTACTATCACAACTGTAACAGAGCCCTTTTGCTCTTTTTTCTTCTAATTGTTGTGGTGTCAACCTATAGGTTGTGGAAGACTAGGGGCGACAACACTTCCATCTTTATAGTTGTGAGTGGTATGCTTCTTGGTTGCCATTATTTTTCTTTCCATTTTTCTTGCTAACCTGAATGCCTTCTCTAATGAATCAAGTTCCCAAAGGCGAACATCATGTTGGATAATTATCACTTTAAAGACCCTATGAACACATCAATCCTATGCTCCTTTGGAATATTTTTTATGCTTATGTTCAATTTTTGGAACTCCTCAATGTGCTCCATTATTGAACCCTTTTGTTTGAGACTTATCAATTGGCTAAAAAAAGTGTTGCTTTTTGTATCCTCATAATGTGCTATCAATTCTTCGTAAAAATTGCCCAAGTGATAAATTGTTTACGAGAGCAAAGCCATTGATACCATACAAACTGATTTGGTTCCAAATATAAAGTTGCCATACTTACCTTTTGTGTGTTTTGCACATTATTGAGATCGAAAAATTGCTCCATCTGTAATATCCATGTTGCAGGATCCTTGCCATCAAACTTTCTCATATCGATTTTTGGAATATGGTGGGTCTTCGATCCCACATTAGAGTCTGTGATATCATGATTAACATTTCTTTTGTTCGCATCATGAGTTTCCTTTACTACCTTTTCACCATTAGTAAGTATTTGTTGTAGAAAATTTGTCAAATATGTCTTCAAATCTGCCATGCATGTCTTCAAATTTGTGTTCAAATATATCTTCAAATTGTCCATCTTAGCTTCTATGCCATTCATCTTAGCTTCCATGCCATTTATCTTAGCTTATGTTAACTTTTGTGAGAGTGACATTTGTTGCACTTGTTCTTGTAATTTTGATATATCATGTAGCATTTCTTTCTCTTCTTCATGAGTCATGCTAGAGCTTTCAGGTTCCTTACTAGGTGTTTGCATTTTCTTTCCTCGGGGCATCAGTTACTAATAATAATTCTCTACTATGCCCTTTGAATTCCTTCAAAATAAATTTTCAAACCAAGCTTAAGCAAAAATTTAAGAAAATCTACACACCTTTTTTCACTTTGTAGGAGCTCGATATTGCCTCTGATGTATCTTTGTACTTTCCGATCATCTAGTTCTGAATTTGTGACCTGTAGTAGCCCTCTGTGTCCTCTTTCCAATGCCACAAGTCTGACCCAAATTGGATTCTCCAAGGAAGAGTTATGCGAAATCTCCCACAGTGACTTGATTATAGACTAGTTCAGTAGAGTGAACTTGTACGACATGTCAAGAGTCACTGTTTCGACCTTGGATCTGAAAATTGCACACAAGAAACTACAGTCCGTCCTCTTTCTCTACCTTCTTACGAAATTTCAATCTGATGCTCAGAGAGAGAGTTATGATGATTTTCCCCAGGTCACCTGTTTTGAATGTAATTCAGGAGTCTGCAAAAAGACCAACTTCCTCAGATCATATCTCCGCAAATATCACGCAAAAAGCTCTGAAATTCGGACCCCAAGTTTAGCGCGATCTCTTCTCAAATGGGTTTTTTTGCGACTTCTGAAACGTCACAGAAAAAAAGTTATAGCGAAACTTCCATGATGACCGGTTTGGAGTAGCGAAACCCTAGAATCCAAAGCTCTGATACCAAATGTTATGAAACCAGCTCAAGAAAAGATAGAAAAGATAGATCAACGCCTTAGAATTCAGCCTCTTCGAGGGGGCAACCTCCTTTACATTACATAAATGAACAATTCTTGGATGATACAAATGACAAAACCTCCTTTTTATATATAGGAGTCTAAGGAGTTACAATATAATCCAGCCGACCTAACAATAATAATATAAAGCCACAAAAATAACAATAGAGAGATTCTATGGGGCACAGAAATAACAATATGGGGGTAATAGGGGCACAACAATATAAATAAGGGGTATAACTACAATAGTAATGGGGTAATCACTAGTATTATAGGAACCCAACAGGGCAGGAGGATTGACAGCCTTCCTGCCAAAGGCCAATGTCTCAAACATTATTTTCAATAGGTTGGGACGCGCCCGTGCCATGTGCATAGTCTACTTGCTACTCGTTGTTTCATTTGGTTTGTTTTTATTATTATCTTTGCTTTTGTTTGTTTGATTTTGCTTACTATTTTTGTTCATATTCGTTCTGTTTGTTTGATATATTACTATTTTTGTTTCCGGAAATAAGTGTTGCCAACTACGACATCCTAGCTTTTGAATAGAGTATGTGGCTGAATTTTTAGGAAACTCATGACACTACAGCAATTGGCCAATCTTGTGTCTGCCTTCTCTGTGCTTGGTTGTAACTTTTGGTCGATGAAGTCCTGACGGAATAAAGAATTGTCTGCAAGGGAAGTTTGGGTCCAACCATGAACCTATGTCCACACTGGGAAGACCCAAGCCTGTACTCAACCTTCTGCTCTGTGTGTCTAAGCTCATCCAACTAGTAGAAACAAAGAAGGGGAAATCTAAACGAGCAAAACTATGTCAGAGGTCTTACATGCTTCTCTGAAGGAACAACCTCTTCTGCTCTCAATAATTCAGGTTCCCTCTTCCACCCCAAAAATAAATAAGTGCCTATGCACAATCCTCTTAAAAAAAATACAAAGGTGAAAGAAGAGAAAGGCTTCCTCCACAAAGAGGTGAAGCATGAAACTCCACTGGCGTACTGACCAGGCTCATTGGTAGTGGAGCAATGTGTGTGTTCCTGCGTAACTCCATCGGGGTACTGTCTAGGCTTTCTGGCAGTGGAGCAACACCAGAGATGAAAACTTATACTCTGAAAATCTTCAACTCGCGAGCTAAACTACCCTTCCCAGATTCGAAATGCTAAGATCTAAGTTGAACTTTTGATTGTGTTCAACTGAGTTAGAAAAAGGTGAACCATGTATGCCCATTGGGTAAGTGGGGAAACTGAAGTAACCCGCACAACGATTCAATACTCCCAGAAATACCAAGGCCCTGTGCTAGCAATGAACCAAAATAGAGAAGCTAGAATTCTATCAGTGTGTCGCGAAGTGTTGTAGCAGCTACAACCACCCTCCAAAATTTTGGCTACACACCAATTTCAGAGCCTCCCTTGAAGAGTTTCACTTGATGACTGCACACACTCGGGTTCACTCAGAGAACTTGTGTGAGTCTTTACATCCACCTTGATTGATTCATTGCATTAAAGTCTCTACATGTTGATGTCTGATTCATGCTTGCGACCGTGTTCTGGTTATGCTCAAATTCTTCGCTTCGTATGTGCTTGTTGTGTTTGTTATGAAAGCGTTTGTCGCACTCGCACATGGAGTCACATTCACTTTCGTGCAAGCATTGTCTCGATCAATGAACAATCAATCATGAGCGTCACGCTTGTCACTTACACCGTCGGTCAATCTTGTTGAACATGTGTGTCTGGATGGTTTGGTCGTTTCGTCATTTCGTCGTCAAGTCATGCGAGTGTGTGTTCGTATGATCACCTATGCATCTTTCGATTTTTCACACACTTAGCTATTTTTGTTGAAGGATCTTATGACCTAACTCCCCTCTGATAGTTGGACCATCACCCTACCATTAACTCGATTGACTGTCAACCAGAACAGCGTAGAAGCACCAAGCTATTCTTTTTAAGTTACGCTACCCGCAAGGAATTCAATCAACTCTCATGTTGGCCACCCAGACAATCGCACCTGCCAGTCACCCCGAAACTGACTCCCCTCAAAAATTGCATAGAGGCCACTGACTTCACCTGCTCAACTGACTAAGGAAATTGAACAAACAGGTCGGACAGACACAAAGTGCTCGTCCCTGTTTCCCTCAGAAAATTACACAGTTTTCCCAGTCAGTCATCCTGGAAGTCAACCAACTGTTCATCTCAGAAATTTCATAGTGTTCATGAGCAGGCCTTCCACTGCCCATCAGTTAGCTTAGCTCAGAAATTGCATAGAGATGACCAGCAGGCTAGCCTCTCGGCCTCAGTACAGTTTTCCTTGCTAGTAGCCCCTAGTAGTAGACTGCCAGTTCCCTTTGGGAATTGCGCAGTTTCTAATGCCAGCCTCCTGGGCAGCCAACTAGCAGTTCCCTCCGGGAATTCTGCAGTTTTGGCTACTAGTGACCCCAATAGAAAACTGGTAGTTCCCCCTGGTAATTGCGCAGTTTTCACGGCCAGTGGCCCCGGCAGTTTCCCAGAAAAATTACGCAATCCCTGCCTACTGACCCTTCATGTAGCCTGGCCCATTCCTCTAGAAAATTGCGCAAATCTGGTTGTCCAGCCCCGCTGCACGTTTGTGCTGAAAAATGGAAGAGCATGCCTACCTTTCCTTCCAGCAACACAGACTGTTCCTCCCAAAATTTGCGCAATTTTTCCTTCCATCCGAGCCAGACCTTACAGACATGCACTGTTAACTCAAATTGCCTGTCTCCATCTCTCAGTGACTCTTGCGCATTTTTCATCAGCAGTTTCCCGGAACCATCATCCTACATCATAGCCTTGTTGCCTCTCCCAGCCACCTGCATCTAAATGATCATGTGTCATGGTAGACTATAGGTTTTCGATTTGATGGCATTTCGTCATGAGTGACTACAGGTACAGGTACACCAACGAACATGGCAAGCCAACGAAGGGAGCACATGGAGAATGACAGGCTCACCATCGAACGAACGAACAAAGCATGCAAAGTGGACGAATGCAACAAACACGCACCTTCGCGAACAGATGAGCCTGTAGAACCTTCCAACATGCAAGCAAGGAACAACATGCTAAAGCTTCATCAAGCAAACCAAGGACCATTGAAGACTCTACACACTTCTCCATGCAGAGGTGAATCTATGATACACCATGAATACATCCAGCAACACTATAGCTCTACATGCACTCGAGAACCAGCACGATGTGCCAGCATTGTCATGTCAAGTCATTTCGAGCCAAGTCATGAGTCATGTCGGCCACGTCCTCACTATGGGCTTGTTGTCAATCAATGTTATGTAACGTTTAAGTCCAAGAGACCCACTTTTTGAACGAAGAGTCATGTAAGTTAGAGAGTCATGGAAGTCAAATGGTCATGAGGGTAGTCGAACAACCACAAGGGTCAATTTCACCCTTGGAAATAAATACCCCCTCATTTGTACATGTAAAGGACTTTTCACCTCAGCTCCTCCCACATAGCCAAGAGAGTCTGTAATATTTTCTTTGAGGAGTAAGTAATGGCTCCAACGCCAAGCTGATGGGGTTAGTGATGTATGGTGTAACGATGTGTCTTAGAACTTTCACTTAATTCAAAAGCCTATTAACAGGCTAGCATTTTTTCACACATGTATTGTATATGTTGTAAGACTGATCTTTAACACTTGTAATGCATGTTTCTTTAAACTATGTTCTACATCTGAACTATTTCATTTGTTGTAATGCATAATATATTAATGGAAATTTGTTGTATATGTTGTTAATGTTGTCCCATCCGTGGTGACTGCTCTGTCGGACATCAGACAGACCTTTCACCTGAACCTTGTTGTCACAACCGTTGCACTTGTTCGGACTATTCTTTGAGTGTTTTACGTGTTATCTTACCTTGCATGTTGTGACTACCGCATCCGAGTGGGCTGCTCCACCGGAAGTTGTGCATGTCCTTTTGTGACTTGTGTTCCTAGCTAAGTTGGGACTAATCCCTTTCAACTTGGAACTCACCTTCACCTTCTTCCCCTCACAGTGAAAGAATCATTGACACAAGTACACTTACATTTGCCTTTCTTGATTCATTGCATTCAAGTCTCTGCATGTTGATGCTGGAGTCATGCTTGCAACCATGTTTTGTTTATGCTCAAAGCCTTCACTTTGTATGTGCTTGTTGTGTTCATTATGAAATCATTTGTTGCACTCACACACAGATTCACTTTCACTGTCGCGCAAGCATTGTCTCGATCAATGAAAGATCAATCATCAGTGTCCCGCTTGTCACTTACACCGTCGGTAAGGCTTGTTGAACATGTGTGTCTGCATGGTTTGATCATTTGGTCATTTTTTCATTTTGTCATCAAGTCATGCGAGTGTGTGTTGGTAAGATCACCTATGCATCTTTCGATTGTTCACACACTTAGCCATTTTTGCTAAAGGATTTGACGACCTAACTTCACTCTAACAGTCGGACCATCACCTTGCCATCGACTCGATCGACTATCAACCAGAACAGCGCAAAAGCACAAAGCTATCATTTTCAAGTTGCATTGTCTGTAACCAATTAAATCAGCTCACATGCTAGCCACCCGAACAGTAGGACCCGAAAGTCACCCCGGGACTGACTCGCCTCAAAAATTGCGCAGAGGCCACTATCTTCACTCACCCAATTGACTGATGAAATTGCACAAACAAGTCGAACAGACACCAAGTGCCCATCCCTGTTTCCCTCATAAACTTGCACAGTTTTCCCAATCATTCATCCCGATAGTCAGCCAACTGTTTATCTCATAAATTGCACAGTGTTCATGAGCATACCTTTCATTGCCCATCAGTCAACTCAGCTCAGAAATTGCGTAGTGTTCATGAGAAAACCTTTCGTTGCCTATCAGTCAGCTCAGCACATAAATTGTGCAGAGATGATCAGCAAGTCAGCCTCTCGGCCTCAGTGCAGTTTTCCTTACTAGCAACCCCTAGCAGCATACTTCCAGTTCCCTCTAGGAATTGCGCAGTTTCTGCTTCCAGTCTCTCAGGCATCCAGCTGGCAGTTCCCTCTAGGAATTGTGCAGTTTTGGCTACTATTGACTGCAACAGCCAACTGGCAGTTCCCTCTCGTAATTGCGCAGTTTTGGCTACCAGTAACCTGTACAGTTCCCCCGGAAAATTGCACAATCCCTGCCTGTTGACCCTTCATGCAATCCAACCCATTGCTCTGGAAAATTGTGCAAATTTGGTTGTCCAACCCCACTACCCATTCATTATAAAAAATGCACAAAGAATGCCTGCCTAGCCTTCCAGCAGCCCGGACTATTCCTCCCAAAATTTGCGCAATTTTGCCTCCCAACCGAGCCAGACCTTGCAGACAATCATTGTCGACTCAGATTTCCTATCTCTGTCTCTCATCCCACATTACACCCTTAGTGCCTCTCCCAGCCACCTGCATCTGAATCATCATGTGTCATGGTAGACTAGGAGGTTTTGGATTTGATGTCGTCTCATCATGAGCGATTACAGGTACAGGTACACCAACGAACATGGAAACACGACAAATGCGGTGAATGAAGGGAGCACATGCAGAATGACAAGTTCACTAACGGACGAATGAACGAAGCATGCAAAGCAGACGAATGTGATGAACATGCACCTTCACAAATAAATGAGCCTGTCAAGCCTTCCAACATGCAAGTAAGGAACAACATGAAAAATATTCATCAATCAAACCAAGGACCATCGAAGACTCAGCGCACTTCGCCATGCAAAGGTGAAGCTATGATACACCGTGAAGACATCCATGATCCAGCAGTGTTATAGCTCGACATGCACTCTAGCAGCAACATGATGTGCCAGCATTTTCATGTTAAGTCATGTCGAGTCACATCATGAGTCATGTCGCCCACATCCTCACTATGGGCTTGTTGTCAATTAATGTGATGTAACATGGAAGTTCAAGAGACCCATTTGTTGAACAAAGAGTCATGTAAGTCGAAGAGTCATGGAAGTCAAACATTCATGAGGATAGTCGAATAGCCACAAGGGTCAGTTTCACGCTTGGATATAAATACCCCCCTCATTTGTACATGTAAAGGACTTTTCACCTCAACTCCTCCCACATAGCCAAGAGAGTCTGTAATCGTTTCTTTGAGGAGTAAGTATTGGCTCCAATTCCCTGCTGACGGGGTTAGTGATGTATGGTGTAACGATGTGTCTTGGAATTTTTGCTTAATTCAGAATCCTGTTAACAAGCCAACACATTTTCACACATGTATTGTATCTGTTGTAAGACTGATCTGTAACACTTGTAATGCATGTTTCTTTAACCTATGTTCTACATCTAAATTGTTTCTTTTGTTGTATTGCATAATCTATTAATGGAAATGTGTTGTATATGTTGTTAATGTTGTCCCGTCTTTGTCGACTGCTCTGCCGGACATTAGATAGACCTTTCACCTTAATCTTGTTGTAATAGTCGTTACACTCGTTCGGATTGTTTCGTGAGTTTTGTACGTGTTAGCTTACCTTGTATGTTGTGACTGCCACATCTGAATGGAATGCTCCGCCATAAGTTGTGTATGTCCTTTTTTGTTGTGTGTTCCTAGTCGAGTTGGGATTGATCCCTTTCAACCTGGAACTCACCACCTTCACCTTCCTCCCCTCACAGTGAAAGAAACATTGACACAAGTACACTTACACTCACCAAGCACGCGAACCTCACTTCTCGGAGCAAAGCGAACCACTCTCTTATGCTGAAAAGCAAGTGTTGAGGCAAATCCTTAACACAATGGAAACTGGGCCATCATACCAGATGGGACTCCCACACCAAATGGTGTGGGGTCTAGTTGGGACTTCATACTAGGGTGATCCCCTGGATGTTGGCAGGTCCAGCATCATCAACATTTCTGGTGCTAGAAGGAGGGCAGCCAGTTGTACATGGCTGAAATTCCCCTCACACTCACTCATCAATCATATGGTCAAGGCAGTAACTCACACTCCCTCTCGCACGACTCTGCAGTTGGTTACTCCTCACCTCCCAAAATTGAACACGAGATTTCATATCAACACCTTCACTTTGTCTGTCTCGTCACTCGCGAGTTCGCGAAAGCAATCAGACTGATCCTAGGCATACAACATCTTCCACACACATCTAGGAAGCCAAAAGCCAATCCCACATGAGTTGTTGTACCATCGGTGGAAGAATCAGTCTTTGCCACGCTTAAATGTCTAGAGGAAGCTATTGAAGACGGATAGGAACCTCTAATCTTCCTTGAAGATGAACAAGGCACTCTTGTGATCTTGGGATCGAACTCTAGTATAGGAGGAGGAGGGGAAGGTAGAGGAGGAGGTTTAGGCAAAGACGAACCGACAGACTCAGATCCTAAACCATCATACTCCGAAGGAGAGGAAGAAGATGAAGAAGACAAAGAGATGGCTAATCCAAATCTTGAATGGATGACTCAAGGAACATTGGGCCTCCTGGATGTTCTACACAATATGTCAAAGCGAACAGAGAGGATGAACATCAAGTTCAAACTTGACAACACGATGAAGGAAGAAGGCCACTTAGACAATTTCTACCTACAACTACAAACGCTTGAGGTATGTTATGACAGCTTAAAATGTAGATTGTTCCGATGTACCTTGGATGGCTGAGCAGTTGCTTTGTATCACGGCCTCCCACCAAACTCCATACAGAACTGGGGTTCTTTCAAATGTATGTTCCTCGAAATGTTTGTTGATGACAAGACCCCAGCCATGCTGCTCAAGGAATTGGGAAGCCATAGGATAGAGGGAAAAGAGAAAGTGAAATACTTCCATCAGAGGTTTATGCATATTTTGAATAAATTTGCAGCAGACACTAAACCTCATGACTCCATCATTGTTGACTATTACACATCTACACTGCCAACCACCATTGCGTAGTTCGTCAAGTGAGCTATGAAGCCAACACTTTTAGACAGTTGTGAAGAGGTTATTGTTGTTGAAAAATACTTGTGCGCAATTGGAGTCATCAAGGATGACGAATCAATGAAAGACTCCCTAGATGCAAGCAAAAAGCCCCAAGAAACGGTGAGCAAGGGTACAGATAAGGAAGGAAGTAACTGATATTGAGACCCTCACTCACCTTGTCAAGAACTTGGCCACCGAAATGTCCAAACTCAAGCAATAGAAAATGGACACATTCACGAGCAGCCATCTTCCCAGACAGAGACAAGCAAGATGTTCATCAACCGCCTCATCAAGCAATAACCCGTTTGCTTCCAAACTTGCGTAGAAGTCTGTTTTCCAACTCGAGCATTGCGTTGATCCTAATTTATGTTTGTTCCATGAAGAGTTCCAGCCCAAGAAATCTTGCTCAGATTGGAAGTGAGTCGTTACCTCAGTCTGCAGTCATACACTTGATGCGGAAGGTGATATGCAGGAGAAGCTGAAAGACATTGATTATAGCGAAGACGTTTCACCTGACGAAACACCAAGTTTTGGGCATGTGATGAATGCCTATCAGTGCTTGCAAGTAATCTCGAAGACGAACACCGAGAAGTAGCCCCAAAATAAAAATGATCGTTACAATATTAGGGGTAAAGGGGCTCCACCTACACTTGGGGAAATGCAATAAAAAGTGAGGCATTTGATAAAGAAGGTTGATCCACCAGTTGCCTCAAAGCAACAGACACAAAGCAAGTCCAGGAAGACAATGGCAGATAAGAGTACATCCATGAGCAGCAAGTTACAGAACACTCTGTTGGACAGCACGAACATCCATTCCACCCCAGACACCTCGATGAGTCTACCACCTTTGGACTACAAGATAGTCTATGACATGAAGAAAACTCGAGCGAACATCAGCTTCTTCTTGTTAGTCGAAGTCTAGATTCAGTGAGATATCCTGCTGCATGCATTGGGACAAACAATGGTAGATAGCGTAGCCTCTACCAGCAAGGGATCATGCACACCTCCGGGATCACTATCTATTGTGCTCAATACACTCTGGATGGAAGAAGCAAACTCAAGTTGCCCCCCATTCTTGCTTTCATTCAAAGTTTTCAACTACAATGTTCACAACTACCTGGTTAATTCTGGTGTGGTAGCCAACGTCATGCCACTCCCCATTTTTAATAAGATCAATGCACGATGGAGTGAAACATCCGCAAGAATCATCCAACTTGACAGAACATCAGTACCAGCCATTGGTGAACTTCGAGATGTGATCATCCAATTATCTCACAATGGTTGAGTTCACCAATGCATCATCATAGTTGTTGTAGACATACGGAAGCATATGGCCTGCTACTCAGCAAAGACTGGTCTAGCAAGCTAGATGGATATTTTTCTACAAATTGGTCTCACATGTGGCTTTCGTACAAGGGTGGATGCAACCAAATCTAAGTGTTATCTGAGATGTATATGAAACATAATGTCACTCCCCTTAATGGCAAGAATGAACTGTTGGCCTTCACAGAGCTCATGTTTGGCAACTGCATCCTGGAAAGTCATTGGAGTGTTATCCTGCATGGCCAGCTCCAACCTCATCAGACAAGCAATTGGGACTCCTTCCTCACCCAACTGATGATAATGAAACTTGTACGGTTTGTTTTTCCAATAGTAGCACTAGTAGCAGCAACTGTAGTAGCAACAGTACCAACATGCTAAATAGTCCATGTACAAACAAGTTGTGGGCTATGAGCCTTGACAAGTGGGGAACACATGATGGCCCAAAGACCGAGTGTATCTCAGTCATCCAAAACAATGGACAATGCATTATTTTGAGCTTTCTGAAGTTCGAAGGTGCAAACAACAATGTTGCGTATGAAGCACTCATGATGAACACACAAAGGACCAACACTACGAACGAACAAAGCAACCTAGAAAACTGCCACGATCCGATGATGTCCAATCTCGGTATAAGTTACGCACTATAGCAGCGACAAATCATCAACTTCTTGATCAAACAATACTAGGATGGGTCTGCATGAGTAAATGATGACCTGAGTACACAATGCAAATGAGCAATCCAACGTGAGATTCTCGGTAAAGGAGGAGACAAGGCATTACAGCAAAGAACAAGTACACTTATATGTTGTTTGCTCTCCTTTTATTGAAAAGATTGACTAACTTTTAAGTGTTTGGATTACTTGCAAATTTCATCATCATACTTGGTTTTCTAATTTAAATCCTACACGTAAGAAATCTGGGAAAATTCACTTACGTACTGACTTCTGAAACTTGAATCATTCCTGGAATAGAAACAACTACCCTGTGCCATCATCCGAGGCCATGTTGCATGCACATAATAGCTGAAATAGTGGTCTTGAAGGTCTTTTGAAATGCCACTATGTTGCAGTAGTAGAGCCCAGTGGACTTGCACTGGTCTACAAGAAGCTTGGCCCACACACGTATCATTTGCAATCACTGGGAAGGAGGATTGACAACCTTCCTGCCAATGACCAAGATCTCAAAGATCATTTTCAATAGGTCGGGTTGCGCCATGCCATGTACATAGTCTGCTTACTACTCGTTGTTTCATTTGATTTGTTTTGCTTATTATCTTTACTTTTGCTTTGTTTGATTTTTCTTACAATATTTGTTCACATTCATTTTATTTGTTTGATATATTACTATTTTTGTTTCCAGAAATAAGTGCTACCAACTCCTATGTCCTGGATTTTTAATAGAGTATGTGGCTAAATTTTGAGGAAACTCATGACATTGTAGTAATTGGCCAATCTTGTGTTTGCCTTCTTTGTGCTTGGTTGTAACTTTTGGACGATGAAGTACTGACGGAAAATACGAACTATCTACAAGGGAAGTTCCGTCCAACCATGAACCTATGTCCACACTGGGAAGCCCCATGCTTGTACTCAGCCTTCTACTCTGTGTGTCTAAGCACATCCAAGTAGTAGAAATGGAAAAGGCGAAAATCTAAATGAGCAAACCTATGTTGGAGTTCTTATATGCTTCTTTCAAGGAAAAACCTCTTCTACTCTCAATAAGTTGGGATCCCTCTTCTGCCAAAAAAATAAATAAGTGCCTATGCACAATCCTCTAGAAAAAATACAAAGGTGAAAGAAGAGAAAGGCTTCCTTCGTAGAGAGGAGAAGCATGAAACTCCACCCAGGTATTGACTAGGCTCGTTGGTAGCGGAGCAATGTGTGTGTTCCCGCGTGACTTCGTCGAGGTACTGTCTAGGCCTGCTAGTAGCGGAGCAACACCAGAGATGAAAGCTTATACTCTGGAAATCTTCAACTCGTGAGCTAAACTACCCTTCCTGGATTCTAAACACTGAGATCTAAGCTGAAATTTTGATTGTGTTCGACTGAGTTGGCAAAAGGTGAACCATGTATGTCCATGGGGTAAGTGGGGAAACTAAAGTAACCCGTACAATGATTCAATACTCCCCGAAATACCAAGGCCCTGTGCTAGCAATGAACCGAAACAGAGAAGCTGGAATTCTACCAGTGTGTCGCCAAGTGTTATAACGGCTACAACCACCCTCCAAAATTTTGGCCTAAACCAATTTCAGAGCCTCCCTTGAAGAGTTTCACTTGATGACAGCACACACTCGGGTTCGTTATGAAAGCATTTGTCGCACTCACACGCAGAGTCACATTCATTGTCACGAAAGAATTGTCTCCATCAAGGAACGATCAATCATGAGTGTCGCGCTTGTCACTTACATTGTCGGTCAGTTTTTTTGAACATGTTTGTCTAGATGGTTTGGCGTTGTTTTGTCGTCAAGTCATGCAATTGTGTGTTCATATGATCACCTGTGCATATTTCGATTATTCACACACACAACCATTTTTTCTGAAGGATCTGATGACTTGGCTCCCCTCTGATAGCCGGACCATCACCCTGCCATCGAATCGATCGACTGTCAACCAGAACAATGCAAAAGCACTAAGCTAGTCATTTCAAGTTGTGTTGCTCGCAAGCAATTCAATCAACTCTCATGCTAGCCACCCGGATATTCAGACCCGACATTCACCCTGAGACTAACTCCTCTCAAAAATTGCGCAGAGGCCACTGACTTCACCTGCTCAATTGACTGAGAAAATTGCACAAACAGGTCAAACAGACTCCAAGTTCCCATCTATGTTTCCCTCAGAAAATTTCATAGATTTCCCAGTCAGTCATCCCGGCATTCGACCAATTGTTCATCTCAGAAATTGCACAGTGCTCATGAGCATGCCTTTCACTGCCCATCGGTCAGATCAGCTCAAAAATTTTGCAGAGATGATCAACAGTCTGGCCTCCCGACCTTAGTGCAGCCTTCCTTGCCAGTAGCCCCTAGCAGCAGACTGTCAGTTCCCTCTGGGAATTGCATAGCTTTTGTTTCCAGTCCCTTGGGTAGCCAACTGGAAGTTCCCTCTGGGAATTGCATAGCTTTGGCTGCCAGTGACCCCAATAGCCAACTGGCAGTTCCCTCTGGGAATTGTGCATTTTTGGCTGCAAGTGACCCAGGCAGTTACCCAGAAAAACTATGCAATCCCTGCTTGTTGACCCTTCATGTAGCCTGACCCATTCCTCTAGAAAATTGTGCAAATCTAGATGTCAAGCCCCGCTACCTTTTCACTCTTAAAAATGCACAGAGCATGCCTGCCTTGCCTTCCAACATCCTGGACTATTCCTCCCAAAATTTGAGAAAAAATTTCTTCCCAGCCGAGCCAGACCTTGCAGACAATCACTGTCAACTTAGAATGCCTGTCTCCATCTCTCAGTGACTCTTGTGTAGTTTCCATCAGCAGTTGCTTGGAGCCATCATCCTACATCACAGCCTTGCTACCTCTCCTAGCCCCCTGCATCTTAATGATCACATGTCATGGTAGACTAGGAGGTTTTGGATTTGATGTCATCTCGTCATGAGTGACTGCAGGTACATGTACACAAATGAACATGGCAAGACGATGAATGGGATGAACGAAGGGAGCACATGCAGAATGTCAGCTTCACCAACGGACGAACGAACAAAGCATGCAAAGCGGACAAATGCAATGAACGTGCGCCTTCGCGAACAAATGAGCCTGTCAAGCCTTCCAACATGCAAGAAAGGAACAACATGCTAAAGCTTCATCAAGCGAACCAAGGACCATCGAAGACTTTGCGCACTTTGCCATGCAGAGGTGAAGCTATGATACACCATGAAGACATCCATCATCCAGCAGCATTATAGCTCGACGTGCACTCCAGCAGCAGCATGATGTGTTATAATTGTCATGTCAAGTCATGTCAAGTCACGTCATGAGTCATGTTGCCCACATCCTCGCTATGGGCTTGTTGTCAATCAATGTGATGTAACATGGAAGTCCAAGAGACCCACTTGTAGAACGAAGAGGCATGTAAGTCGAAAAGTCATGGAAGTCAAACAGTCATGAGGGTAGTCGAACAACCACAAGGATCAGTTTCACCCATGGATATAAATACCCCCCTCATTTGTACATGCAAAGGAATTTTCACCTCAACTCCTCCCACATAGCCAAGAGAGTCTGTAATATTTTCTTCGTGGAGTAAGTTGTGGCTCCAACACCCCACTAATGGGGTTAGTGATGTATGGTGTAACGATGTGTCTTGGAACTTTCACTTAATTCAAAAGCATATTAACAAGCCAACATGTTTTTACACATGTATTGTATATGTTGTAAGACTAATCTTTAACACTTGTTATGCATGTTACTTTAACCTGTGTTCTACATCTAAGCAATTTCATTTGTTGTAATGCACAATCTATTAATGGAAATGTGTTGTATATGTTGTTAATTTTGTCCCATCCATGTCAACTGCTTTACCGGACATCAAACATACCTTTCACCTGAACCTTGCTATAACAACTCTTTACTCATTCGGACTATTATGTGAGTGTTGTATGCGTTATCTTACATTGTATGTTGTGACTGCCGCATCCGAGTGGACTGCTCCACCGAAAATTGTGTATGTCCTTTTGTGTTGTGTTTTCCTAGGCAAGTTGGGACTGATCCCTTTCAACCTAGAACTCTCCTTCACCTTCTTCCCCTCACAATGAAAGAACCATTGACACAAGTACACTTACACTCACTAGGCACCCAAACCTCACTTCTCGAGGACAAAGCGAACCACTCTCCTTTGCTGACAAGCAAGAGTTGAGGCAAATTCTTAAGACAATGGCAAGTGGGCCGTCATATTGGATGGGACTCCCACACCAAACGGTGTGAGGTCTACTTGGGACTTCATACCAGGGTGATCCCCTGAATGTTGCTGAGTCCAACAACGTCAACAGACAAGTAGTGTGCTATGAGTCATGGAAGCTGAATGAGCATGAGAAGAATTATCCGACACATGATCTTGAGTTGGTAGCGATGATCCATGCATTGAATATGTGGAGGCGCTATCTTCTCGGTAGGAAATTTGTATTGATGAGCGATCACAGTGGATTGAGGTATCTGTTTGACCAACCAAATCTGAATGTCGAGAAATCTAGATGGTTGGCCATGATTATCGAGTTTGACTTTGAGATTTGGTACATTAAGGGAAAGGAAAGCAAGGTTGTAGATGCTCTTAGTAGGAGAGTGCAGTTGAATCATATATCAACTATGAGTTCTTATGGGACAACTTACAATATCAAATTTTATAGGTAGGACAAGAGGATCACAGGTATATGGAGCTTAGGCACAGGTTACAGCAGGGTACAAGTGAACAGGATGTGGACTATCGTCTCACAGCGGATGGTTTGGTCAAATTTAGGGATAGGATATATGTGCCTGATGAAAATGAGCTCAAGAAGATTATCTTGCAAGAATTACATGCAAAATCGTATTAAGGGCACCTAGGATACCAAAATACATTGACAACGGTGAAGAAGTTTTATTATTGGTTGAATTTGAAGGAGGAAGTTGTAGAGTTTGTGGCTAGATTCTTAGATTGTCAACAGGTAAAAGAAGAATGTAAGCACCCAGGTGGATTACTACTTCTGATTTTGATTCCATAGTGTAAATGGGAGGTCATTTCCATGGATTTCATCACATGTTTTCCAAGGACATCTAGACGACATGATTCCATCATGGTTGTGGTGGATAGGTTGACAAAGGTAGCGCACTTCATTCCAGTGAAGTCTACCTATTCAATTAATGATGTAGCACATGTCTTTATCCAAGATGTAGTGAGGTTGCATGTTGTTCCAAGGAAGATTGTGTCAAACAGTATGTTCACTTCTAGATTCTAGAAGGAGTTGTTTGCGGGTTTGGGCATAGAGTTCGCTTTTAACACAAATTGTCATTCGAAAACATATGGAAAGACAAAGAGAGCCAATAGGATATTGGAGGACATGTTGAGGATGTATGTGATGCATCAGCAGAGGAGATGGGAGGAGTACCTTCCATTGGTTGAGTTTTCTTATAGCAATGAGTATCATGAGTCAATGAGGATGATTCTGTTTGAGGCACTCTATGGGCGGAGTTGTAATACTCCCATTAGTTGGAGTGATCCAACGAATAGGGTGATGATAGGACCAGACATGTTGGCAGATATGGAGCAATAAATGAAGGTAATCAAGAAGAATCTTAAGGCAGCACAAGACAAACAGAAAAGCTATGCATATCATAAAAGGATGTTTAAGGAGTTTCAGGTTGGGGAACAGGTGTACTTGTGCATCAAGCCCAAGAAGATATCCTTGAGGATTGGATCATGTGCCAAGATGACACCTCAGTTTTGTGGACCTTTCAAGGTTCTTGAAAGGATTGGACCAGTATCCTATTGAATTCCATTACCTCCGACAATAAAAGTCCATGATGATTTCCATGCATCATTGATTAAGAAGCATGTTAAATATGTTAATCATGTGATTGATTGGTCTGTATTGCAAGTGGATCCAGAAGGCGAATTATAGCCATAACCTCAGTGTAATTTTCAAAGAAAGATGCTCATGCTCTGGAACCGAGCAATTGAGCAAATTAAATTGCAGTGGAAGCACTTTGGGCTTGATGAAGCTACTTGGAAAATGGAAGATCAGATGCAAAATATCTATCCTTCTCTATTCTCTAGTTGATCGAATGTTTTTGCATATGTTTTGGTGTGATTTTTTGGTATATGTATATATGTATATGGATGTAAATACCGCCATGAGCTATGTTATAAAGCTCCAATAAGCAATATTAGGGTCATTTTGTTATGTTCCTCATGTTGGTTTGCTTTCAACAGGTTGATCATTGTAAATAATGCATCGAGCTAAGCTATAAATGTCCATGGGCAGTATGTTTTGCTTTTCAACAGTCTTATTAGTTGTAGGTGTCATTGAACACCGAGGACGGTTTTCCGCCAAGGGGGAGGGTTCTGTAACATCCCTCGTCAAAAATCCATGTAATAAAGTTAATAAAGGAAAAATAATAACCAAGGCCATGGGACATGTATTCCAAGCTTAATGTTGGGCAAAACATCCTAGTGCGGGTGTTCATTTGGTTTATTATAGCCAAGGAAATTGGAAAAGGCAATGGAAACAGCCTTGGACAAACAAAGTGGCATTAATTGGCATTTTATTTATGAAAATAATGGAAATTAAGAGAAAAGGAAGGTGAAAGGTCGCAAGTTGCATGAGAGGAGGAAAATGAAGAAAATAGAGGGCTCATTAATAAAAAGGCTTATGAGGATTAGTTCACAACCTTTTGTCAGTTCAGTTTTGGAGCTCTCTCTCTCTCGCTCTCTCTCTCTCATACTCTTTGACACTTAGAGTTTTCTTGGAGCATTCTAGCATTGGGGAAAAGAAAGCAAGGGAAGGACAAGAAAGCAAGAGGAAGAAAGGATCAAGCAAGGAAGAGTGGGATTCAAGTGGCTACAACGAGATTGCTTACAGGTATTGGGTTGCATGTATGATTTCCTTACTAGTTTTGGCATGCATGGTACATGCATGTGTGTTTTTTGTTCTCTTGCTATCATTGGCATGGGTTTTTCCAAGTGTGACAATGTCTTTTTCAGTCTTTCCTTGCGATTTCTAGATAGCCATGGTGTGATGGGGTTCTCTCGTTTTGGTTGAGTTGGATTTTTGGATGGATCTGAAGCTGAGTGGGGTGGTCTGAGGATTAATCATAATGCCTAGGAATCTTGGGGTACGATATACGGTAAATCCTAGTTATGAATACCCTTGTTTGGGCCTAGGAATCCCTTGAACGATAGTGGCAGGATACATGGTAAGGCCCAAAGGGTAGTGACCTCGCAGGCCTAAGAATCCCTTGACGAGTAATGGCAGGACACATGGTAAAGTCGAGAGGCAGAGACAGACAAATTCCTCATGATTAGGTGGGGAGATACTGAGGCATCCGTGCTTATATAGATATAGTGATCTGGTGGGATTGCGGTAAAGCATGGTTATATTGATGAGGGTTTCGGGCCTACAAATCCCTTGGTGGTATATACGTTAAAGCCTAAGCAAGCCCTGGTGAGTTTTGTTGTGAGTCCCACATTCATGCTTAGAATATAAAACAAGGGTGGATGACAAAAAGAAATATTTGGTTCAGCCCAATCTATGGTCAAGTGGTTCATGGAAGTCCCTGACTTGGTTGGCTTATGCACACATTAATAAGAACACCATTTCCTTTGGTATTTCATGTGTAAATGCACTTGTTAATATGTGGTTTTTTTTACGGCTATTCTACTCTTGTTATTAAGTTGCTTATAAGCTTGGTTCATGATACTCTAGTTATGGCTCTCATCATGATTTGATTAGTACCATAAATGTGAATAAATATATGACCTAATAGATGATAATGCAGCAATTGTGATAAGGCAACAATTCTTCTTGGCGATTCTCATATAAGTGTGAGACCCCTATGCTCAAATCTGTGGTTATGGCCTATAGATGACATGTTTGTGATATGTTTGACAAAATGCATGTCATGGCTAGTATGGGTTAGGTCAAGTCCTTGTACTAATTTTTGCATTAGAAGATTTAATTCATTGTTATTTATCATTTATGTGAGTTTCATGATGTTCTGGACAAAGGCCTGAGACTTAGCCCTTAAAACGTGGCAAAGAATCTGGGGTTGCTGACTCAGAATTTCCCAATAAAGGCCATAGTCACATGCATACCTTGTTGTGGGAGAGACGAGAGGGTCACAGTTTCATTCATGGCTTGTCATAGGAGTGGCGGGGGTCTAGCTCAGCAAATGACAAGTTGTCTCAGGGTTGGTCACATGGAAGGGTTGGTTGTCTCCTGAAGCTTTGGTAGTTCCTGAGAAAGGTCAGATTGGTTTTGTTTTGTCGATTCCACTTCCTTAACTGTACATGGGGAGTTGAATCACATCATAGTAACTCTTTGTCACATGTTTACCCAGTGGACTGATTAACTTAGGTAAAAGTGGGAGGAGGGTGTTACAATATTTTTATGATAATCAAGACTTTTTTAAGTAAGTTTTTCTTTTTGTATTGGGGTTTCCACAAATCAGTGATTCCATGTAATGTTTTTGATTCATTTACTATTACATTAGTGGCCTTTATTCATACAGCGGGCTTGTAAATACTTATTAATAATAATGATGAATATGCTCATAAATTATTATTGCTACTGGGATCAATAAATAATGGTGATGTAAATTTATTATATTTATTATTATTATTTTGTATGAGTTGTTTGAGTTATAATCAAGGGTTGGACAGATAATGTCCAACACATGATTTTTTTTTTCTTCAAAAATTCAAATACTTCACACATGAAGGTTGGGAAACATTGTAAATAGTATATGTATTGACAAATACTAGAGAATTTCCTAATTGGAATTAAGAGGAAACATGGAACATAGAGAGTCCCAAAATAATCCATATCCCCAAGTATTTAGAGCAGTGCATGAAAATTAAACAATGTTAAAGTAATTTCCTGATAAGTAAACTCATATATATAAATATAATAATATATATATATATAATATATATTTATATATAATATATATATATATATATTACAAGAAAATTCAAAAAATTTAATTAATGCGGTTGAGGGGCTCTCCACCCAGTATTGGGTAGATCACACCGCTAAACTTAAACATAATGTTTACATTTAAAAATTGAATCTATGTAGGCCCTATTTAAAATCATTAATTACTATTATCTTTTAAACACAATATAAATTTAAAATATAAAGAGGTTTAAGAACACTCAAAAACAGGGATGGTAATAAATTAAAATAAAATAAATAAAGGTTCTGTAAATAAATTAAAACCTTTTTTATATTTACTCCGAGGTATGGTAAATAAATAAAATATAAATTAATTAGAGGTATGATAATAAATAAAATTTATTTTTATATTTATCCAAAACCTCTTGATATTTATAAAACTCAAAACAGTGGTTTATTTAGGTGATGCTTATGGGACAAAGAATTATTAATACCATGAGCACAAATATCATATTTTAAAGAGGTATGGTAGATAAATAAATATATAAGAGGTATAAAGATGTATGGTAAATAAATAAAAATATATCAAATAGGATTATAAATCAACATTTAATTATATACCAAGCTTATGGGTCAAATACCATGGTAAATAAAAGAGATATGGTAAATAAATAAAAATATAAATAAACTAGAGGAACGGTAAATAAATAAAATATCATTTTATATTTACTCCATAAACCTCTTTATACTTACTAACACTCCAAAAATAGGTTTTGTTTAGGTGAAGCCTGGGCCAAGTTATTATTAATACCATGCCAAAAAAACATTATTAACCTTATTATTATTATTATTTATTATTATTTCATTCATATGATATATTATAGTAAAATATTATTAAATTTAATAACTTTGGATTAATACAATATTAAATTGTTACATTATAATGTATATTAATTATATCCATATGATATAATATTAACTCTAAATATATGGGAGGGAAGAACAAAGACATAAAGTGATAGAGGTGGAGAGGTAGGGAGTGACAAGCGAAGAGATGGAGATAAAAACTAAACGAGAGGGGAGAGGAGGAATGAAGAGAGAGAGAGGGAGAGGAGTGAGAGAGGTAGAAAAAGGGTAAGAGAGGAAGAGGATACACAATATGTAAGGAGGGGGTGTGGGGGGGGGGGGCGCGGGGGGGGGAGAGAGGAGACAATGAGGGAAATAGTGAGAGGATTGGAGGGCGGAGAGAGAGAGAGAGAGGAAGGTAGGAGAGAAATGTAGAGAAAGGACTTGCGAGAGAGGAGGACACTCGGAGGGATAGAGAGATGGAGATGGAGGGGGAG
The DNA here is from genome assembly GCA_000404065.3 of Pinus taeda. Lineage (NCBI taxonomy): Eukaryota > Viridiplantae > Streptophyta > Pinopsida > Pinales > Pinaceae > Pinus > Pinus taeda. Next base: position 117,584 of record APFE030039165.1, on the reverse strand, counting down.
AGAGGGAGGGAAAAAGAAAGAATTGGGGAGTGAGAAGTGGAGAGAGAGAGTGTGTATGTTTAGGGGTGGGATAAAAAAGACAAAGAAGGAGAGATAGAGAGAAGGGGGGAGAGAAGGAGAGAGGGAGGGATATACTAACATAGTTGGAGAGAGAGAGAGGTGTTGTCACCCTTTGCAAAATGAGTTTTCAGCTATTAAAAGAGGGAGAAAGAGTAGAGTGGTTTTTAGCCATCTTCCGAGCTGCATAAACACTCAAAGATAAATCGTACTGCCTCCAATGGATAGTTCTCGGAATTATCTTTCCAACGGTATATGGAACTCCTCCAATGGACTATGGAATCAAAAGTTAGAGTAAATTGAAGTTACCCTTGAAAAACCAGAAGACAGAGAGAATATGCCTAAGGGTAAAATATCAGGTCTCGGCATATCAGTGATCCCACATATTAGCGATCGAAGGTCCAGGGTGCAACGAAACAACGGAATAATTTTTCCGATACAAGATTAGTGATCCCACATGTTAGGGTCCTATAATAATAGGATTCTTAATTTTGAATTGACTATGGTTAGTATTGTAATATTGTACATACCTTTGCTTTCTGCAAATGTATTCCCAAATTAAAAAATGTAAAGAGGGTATGTCCTAAAAGAACAATCAAAAGAAAAAAAGAAACAAAGATAAAAAAAGTTAAAACTATGAACCCCACAAAAAGAGATAAAGATAGATCATGAAAGTGTGCAAATTCAAATGCCACTACTATTTTACTTTTTCTGCAAATAATGATTATGTGTAGCTTGTTTAAAATACCAAATCCATGATAAGTCAAACAACTTAATCTTGACTTTTCATGCTTTAAATTTAATGTTGATAGATAGAGAATAAAGATCTAGCCAAAAAATTTAATCTTGGCTAATAAATAGTTAAAATAGAGAATGATATGGAGCTCAACAGTTTAACCTGAGCTCTTGGATTAAATAAGGTTTGAATTAAATAGTTTCTTGTTTCAAAGAAAAATGAATGAGGGTTTGCAAGCTCAAATGCACCCATGTAAATAAGGAATAAAATGTTAAAATAGTAGATGGGTAGGTACAAGCAATTTTTACCATCATGGATAAACATCATTTGGCATATTACTAATTTCCCTCCCCACAATGTGCTCCAGTACTAAAATCCTTTAGTTATAAAGGCTCAAAGCATTTCTCTGACTTTTGGTGGGACCGACCCTCGGCTTAATGACTCATGGACATCAAGTATTGGATTCCACCTTATTCAAACCCTTCTCTTTCATGAAAACACCATTTTCCCTTTACATCACTCATTTCACCCGACAAAATCCCCTTTTCCTAAGTTTAAAACACATTTTACCTAGGAAAGGTAAAACCCCCTTAACTAATTCCCCTCTCATTCAAAATACTCAAAAACCCACAAAAAATGCTTTTATCCTAAGTATAAGTGTTAAATGTTGATATTGGGCCACCACGGTGAAGAAATTCAAGCCAAACATTATATTTTACATTATGCTTACTATATTTTACATTTCGCGCATTCATTTCATATCAACGTACTAACCTAATATATTAGCTCCCCGATATACTTTTTTCCCATATTAAATAACTCCTTCATATATAATATCCAAACCCCGATTCAATTATAAAATATAGTTCCATCCTCCGCATTGTTTAAATTAACTCCCCACTTCATATATACCTGACATAAACCTATTAACCCACCAACCCTTGGTGCCGTTAAAGAAAGCCCCGCAAATCTTCACCCTGATTTCCCTCCATGCAGGTTCACCGCGTGACAACCGTTAGATCTCTAACCCCCAGATCCGACGACACGCATCAATATCGTGCTTACTCACTCTTCGACCTTTATCAGCCCTAGAGTACACGAGATTTACAGTTTTGCTTGGGCCCGATTTTGCTACGTGTCAACCTCTGGCATAGATCGTGTTCCCTAGGTGAAATACCGCCCGGCTACCAAAAGCAGTGCGATGGCCTCCAAAACTGCCTCCCCGCCCAACGCGAAAACTGTTCACTATTCATAAAATACTTTCCCCACCAAAATATAATCATTGCCCTTCAAAAGGCCGAGAAGCCCCATTTCATCATTTTTCGCTTGTTTTTCTGTAAAACCTCAGCAATACGTTTGTGACACCCTGAGCCTCTGCGACCAAAATTCACTGCCGTTTATTGCCCGAGGAAACTCTGGACACCCAATTTGAGCATCGTGTTCACCTCTGCAGCCACTGTAGCATCTTCAATCACCATTCAAACCAATTTGCAAGCCAATTCACCAATTTCAAGGTATTTTGAGAAAAAACCAGAACGACCCTCTCATTTGAAAAGGTTACAGTGAAAGTAAAAAGAGCACAGTAAAAGGAAAAAGATAAATCAGCCATATGAAAGAGTATTAGTAAAATTGTATCATATTGAAAAATCAAAGAGAATAAAAGCAACCAGCGAGAAGACAAACAGGATGGAAAATAATTACAAAGCATACAGATAAAATAAATTCATGTCAAAGTGAAGATAGATGAAAAAACAGAGCAATCAAGGTAACCAATAAAAGTAAACATGGAGGTTGTAAGGGTTAAACAGAGATGAAGACACTTTCACCAGAAACAATGAAGTCTATCCAAAGTAAAGGTAAAAACAGTTAAAAGAAAATTAAGGTTAAAAGATGAAATCATAGCAAAAATGGTACATTTTCCAGAAATTTCATGTTTAAGCCATAATTTTGTAGAAACTATTGTGGCCAATCCAAGATGAATTTTGAGAAACTGAAGGCAATTTGTGTTCCTCAAAGGCCAATCTACAAAAACCTATCTCACTTTTTACATATGTATTACAAAAAGGGAGATAAATGCATATCTTCACAGCCTATGTTTCAGACTGTCTAAAGTCCTATTTTTGGCATCTTTTTGCAGAGAATATTGTGAACTGCTGGAGCTTAATTTTGGGAAACTGAAAGACATTTATCTCAATATCATACTTATCTACGATAAACTCTTTCACTTTTTACATATCTAGCTCGTATTGAGATATACAAAGGTATCATTGGACCCTAATTTTGCAGAATTTTTGGGGCAGAATGCACAAAGGAAGGAGGTAGTTAGTGACTTGGAAGCCTCATCATCAATTAAGAGTTGCTATCAAATTCGAATTTCTCTTCTTTGTCACCATCAATACAGAAATATAGTGCCAAATAGATTCATTAATTTGAGTGTCCTTTATTTAAGTTCTATTAATGTAACACAGTTTGAGATATTTGTAAAACCAATCTTGATATTTTTTTCAAGATATTTCAGTTTAGAATTTGTATAAATACTTCTTCATTTGAAGTATTTTGGGGGGTGGATTATTTTAAATTTGTGGAGTTATTTTTATCTTAAACATAAGGGTGATTGTACCATTTTTAATTCAACAGACTAGAGCAAGTCATAAAATCATTTCGCTACAAGATTCATGAGATGAGCCATTTGCATTGAAGTATCTTCTTTGTTTTATTTCGTTACCTTCTTATGTGTTTCATAATCTTAAATGTGTTCTAAATTTGAATGAATTAATTGGAGATATCACTCAGACATTCTTCAAGTACACTCTGTTTTGTACAGTTAGTCATTTACATGTTTTCCTCTCATACCATGATTTGAGAACCCTTAATTGCTATCCCATCCTAGTTGACTTCTTTCATACCTTTCAGAATCCGGCCTAGGGAACCCTTAGTTGCTCCCTAGACACAATTTTAAACCATTTAACCATTTAGCCTTTGAGATCTGCAGTAACTCACCTATCTTGCCCTGTAGACACTGTTTTTAGAACTGAATCCAGTCTTGTTTTTCTGACATTAGACCCCATAGCCCAATGGTTAAAGCAAAACTTTGATCATCTAAGTGATCTCCACCACACAAAATTTCAAACCAAAACCCAAGTGCAAACAATAACTAGCCTAAAATCATCTTAACTAAAACAAAGTTAAATTATAAAGAGAGAGCCTTCTCTGAGCATTAGGAAGGCTACATCCTAATCTCCAAAAGTGGTTTGTGGCTACCTTTGACTTTTCTTTCTTCATTAACTTCAAAAGAAATATCAGAATGATAATATTTCTGGCGACTCCATTGCGGACGACTAACATTTTCTTTAGAGATATTTTACAGGTTCAGATCTGATATATGATGGTGGACAGTGATCAGACACACAAAGGTTAAAATCATCCACCTGGTGACTCCAAATCAATTTCAATCAAGAATCCACTAGAGGAATCAACCTGAAAGAACAATACGGGAAGATCAAGTTTCTAACTTGGATTGTTATCCAAGACATCATGTTTTTTCTCATCAAGAAGGTTTTTCAATGTATATTGCATTTTAGAGAAGATCTTAGATTAGTTTTTAATTATTTCCTTTCAACATTGTAAATATAAAATCTCCTTACACATTTGAGCAGCATTCTTTTGATTCTTATGATGATCATTTTCCAATCAAGAAATCTCAAATAATCAAGAATGATCTTACAATCCCTGTTCATATTCCTGACCTTGGAAAGTTCCTGATAAGTATAAGCCACTCATCTTACCTCCTACACTCCATGTTTTCCCTAACAATTATTACAAGTATCTCCCTAGGCTTGATGGAGAAGGTGGTAAAATTAATGCCCAAAAACATATTCAAGATTTTGAGAATTATCTGGATTTATTTGAGATTGATGAAGATGATGTTAGAATCAGAATTTTTTCTCTCTCTTTGCAAAGTAGAGGAAAGAGTTTGTTCATGAATCCACCTATTGCAAGCATCTTAAATTTCCAACAATTTGTCAAATTTTTCCTTGATAGATGGCTAATCAAAGTCAATCATTTTGTGATCACAAAAGAATATAATCAGTTTAAAAGCTAGCCAAATGAAACAATACAACAATTTTTTGACAGATTTAATCAAATCTATTATGCATTGCCATCAAATATAAGACCTCCCCCTGATTCAACTCTCTTACATTATCCAAAAGCATTTGATCCATAGCTAGAATTTCAGCTAAGAGAAAGAAACCCCTCAACATTGGAACAGATGCAGAACTTTGCAAAAGATGTAGAAGTTAATCTGCAAATTAGAAGAGAAAATTTGAAAGCAGGAGTGGAGAAGAACAACATTGCAGAGGTAAAACTCGACATTTTGGTAAGAAAAATAGAGGAAAGGATACAAAAGATCATCATGAAAGATTATTTTTTTGTTCAAAATCACCATGACACATTTATTTCACAAAAAGAAGAGGTTGATAGCCATGATCAAGTTCCTGCTAATTCCAACTACCATAGATCAGAAGGTAGATTTATAGAGCAATATGTGGAGAAGCAATCTGCTGATCTAATGTGTCTGTTTGATGACATTACTTCTTATAATGATTTGCCTAAATATGATCAGTATGATCTTATTATGTTCTTCAAATCCAAACTAACTTTACAGAGCAATCAGAAACTAGCTTGGGAAATAAAGAAATTCAATTTCAACAGTGTGAAAACAGTGATCATCTTATTCATATCGGTTATGAAAGTGAGGAAGAAGGTGCATAAAATTTGGAAATAAGTGAAGCTTCTTTGCCTCTTTTTTTTGCTTCATTTCAGTTCATCAGAGAAAATTTAAAGCAATCAAAAATCAATAGTCTTTAGGTATTGATATTGACAACAAAGAAGACAATGAAAATTTTAATCAAGATTCTTCAGTTTCACAAGTGCAGTTATCAAATTCTATTGAGACGTCTGGTTAGATGACACGGGAAAGTTCTATACCATTATGTTTTGATCATTTCAGTTTTTAAAGGAAATGTGGTATAATATCTCCAAAGAAAAGGATGAACAACATGCAGAAATCCATGAAATCCCATTAAAACCCATATGTAATAGGTTGCAACAATCCTTCCACGTCTTTTATGATCCAATAGTTGATATGTTAGATGATGAATGCAATCAGAATTTTTCTCCATTAACTAACTATGAGATTAAAAATCAAGATAATAAAGGTTTCACCAGATAGATATTTCAATCAGTAGAAAGATCATTACAAATCTTATCTGAAAATATACAGGGTGATAAATATGAAAATGACATTTCACTTTCATGGCATGGAGGCCATCCAGAACAATTGTACAGTTGCGCAGATCAGTTAAAAATTAGTGTATATATCTTGGAAGATCCTTTTGGACAATTTCTAGAGTCAACAAAGGAAATCAAGTATTTCCTTATCTTCTCATTTGTTGACGAAGTTATAATTGGTTTTAGAATCTCAGTTTTGATCACAAATAAGAAAATGTAGCAAAATACATCAAATTACATAATGCTTGAATGGTTGCATTGGTTGTTTCATTTTACCTAACCAGCAGTTGAACAGTTGATTAGAGTAAGTAGGTAGGAATTTAGTTTATTTTAGTTTTCAGTTCAGCAAGTTATGAAATAATTCATTAGAAGTTAAAGCCCGGAAACAAGGTCCTAAAGATCTTGATGATCTATTAGTTTGGTTTGAGAATTGTAGTACCTTGTTTCAGTTTCACATCAGATTCATGTTTGCGGAAAAGGGTGTATTTTCAGTTCAAGAGTTTCAATCACAGAAACTATACAACAAAGCATATACATGTTTGGGATTGGCTCAATGGATCAGGCTACTAATTGACAGTGTTCATGACATTTCACAAGGAGATGCCACCTCCATGTGGAACCACTGTTAGGATCCTATAATAATAGGATTCATAATTTTTAATTGACTATGGTCACTATTGTAATATTGTACATACCTTTGCTTTCTGCAAATGTATTCCCAAATTAAAGAATGTAAAGAGGGTATGTCTTAAAAGAACAATCAAAGGACAAAAAGAAAAAGAAAAAGAAAAAATAAATAAATAAATAAATAATAATATGAACCCCACAAAAAGAGATAAAGATAGATCATGAAAGTGTGCAAATTCAAATGCCACTACTATTTTACTTTTTCTGCAAATAATGATTATGTGTAGTTTGCTTGAAATACCATTATCCATGATAAGTCAAACAACTTAATCTTGACTTTTCATGCTTTAAATTTAATGTTGATAGATAGAGAATAAAGATCTAGCCAAACAATAGAGAATGATATGGAGCTCAACAGTTTAACCTGAGCTCTTGGATGAAATAAGGTTTGAATTAGTTATTTTCTTGTTTCAAAGAAAAACGAACAAGGTTTTGCAAGCTAAAGTGGACCCATGTAAATAAGGAATAAAATGTGAAAATAGCAGATGGGTAAGTACAAGCAATTTTGACAATCATGGATAAACATCATTTGGCATATTACTAATTTCCCTCCCCACAATGTGCTCTAGTACTAAAATCCTTTAGTCATAAAGGATCGGAGCATTTCTCTGACTTTTGGTGGGACCGAACCCTCGGTTTAATGACTCATTGACAGCAAGTATTGGATTCCACCTTATTGAAACCCTTCTCATTCATGAGAACACCCTTTTCCCTTTACATCACTCATTTTACCCTACAAAATCCCATTTTCCTAATTTTAAAACACATTTACCTAGGAAAGGTAAAACCCCCTTAACTAATTCCCCTCTCATTCAAAATACTCGAAAGCCCACAAAAAATGCTTTTATTGTATGTATAAGTGTTAAATGTTGACATTGGGCCACCACAGTGAAGAAATTCAAGCCAAACATCATATTTTAAATTATGCTTACAATATTTTACATTCTGCGCATTCATTTCATATTAAAGTACTAACCTAATGTACTAGCTCCCTGATATACCTTTTTCCCATATTAAATAACTCCATATATAATATCCAAACCCCAATTTAACTATAAACTATAGTTTCATCCCCCACATTGTTTAAATTGACTCCGCGCTTCATATTTCCCCAACATAAACCTATTAAACCACCAACCCTTGGTGCCCTTAAAGAAAACCCCGCAAATCTTCACCCTAATTTCCCTCCATGCAGCTTCACCACGCGACAGTCGTTAGATCTCTCACCCCTAGATCTGACGACGTGCATCCATATCGCGCTCACTCCCTCTCCGAACTTTATCAACCCTAGAGCATGCGAGACTCGCGGTCTTGATCGGGCCCGATTTTGCTAAGTGTCAGCCTCTGGCATAGAACGCGTTCCCTCGGGGAAATACAACCTACCTGCCAAAAGCGATGCAATGGCCTCCAAGACCACCTCCCCACCCAACACAAAATCCGTCCACTATTAATAAAATACTTTCCCAGCAAAAATATAATCGTTTCCCTTTAAAATGCTGAGAAGCCCCATTTCATCCTTTTTCGCTTTCTTTTGTAAAACCTCAGCAATATAAGCCACTCATCTTACCTCTTACACTCCATGTTTTCCCTAACAATTATTACAAGTATATCCCTAGGTTTGATGGAGAAGATGGTAAAATCATTGCCCAAAAACATATTCAAGGTTTTGAGAATTATCATGACTTATTTGAGATTGATGAAGATGATGTTAGAATCAGACTTTTTGCTTCTCTTTGCAAAGTAGAGTAAAGAGTTGGTTCATGAATCTACCTATTGAAAGCATCTCAAATATCCAACAGTTTGTCAAATTTTTCCTTGATAGATGGATAATCAGAGTCAATCTTTTTTCTGACATATTTAATCAAATCTATTATTCAATGCCATCAAATATAAGACCTCCTCCTGATTCAGCTCTCTTGCATTATCCAAAAGCATTTGATCCAGAGATAGAATTTCAGCTAAGATAAAGAAACCCCTCAACACTAGAACAGATGCAAAACATTGCAGTAGATGTAGAATTTAATCTGCAAATTAGAAGAGAAAAGCTGAAAGCAGCAACGAAGAAGAACAACATTGCAAAGGTAAAACTCAACATTTTGGTAAGAAAAATAGAGGAAAGGATACAAAAGATCATCATGAAACATAAATTTTTTGTTCAAAATCACCATGACACATTTATTTCACAGAAAGAAGTGGTTGATAACCATCAACAAATTCCTGCTAATTCCAACTACCATACATCAAAAGATAGATTTATAGAGCAATATGTGGAGAAGCAATTTGCTGACCTAATGTGTATGTTTGATAACATTACTTCTTATAATTATTCACCTAAATATGATCAATATGATGATTATTATGTTCTTCAAATCCAAACTAACTTTACAGAGCAATCATAAACTAGTTTGGGAAAAAAAGAAATTCAGTTTCAACAGCTTGAAAACAGTGATCATCTTATTCATATTAGCTATGAAAGTGAGGAAGAAAGTGCAGAAAAATTGGAAATAAGTGAAGCTTCTTTGCCTCTTTGTTTCGCTATATTCCAGATCGTTAGAGAAAACTTTAAAGCAATCAAAAATCAGCAGTCTTCAGGTATTTATATTGACAACAAAGAAGAAAATGAAAATCTTAATCAGGATTCTTCAGTTTCACAAGTGTAGTTATCAAATTATATTGAGACGTCTGAACAGATGACAGAGGAAAGTTCTATACCACTATGTTTTGAATCATTTCAATTTTTAAAGGAAATATGGTATAATATCTCCAAATAAAAGGATGAACAACATGCAGAAATCCATGAAGTCCCATTAAAACCCATATGTAATAGGTTGCAGCAATCATTCCACTTCTTTTATGATCCAATAGTTGATATGTTAGATGATGAATGCAATCAGAATTTTTCGCCATTAACTAACTATGAGATTCAAAATAAAGATGATAAAGATTACACCATACAGACATTTCAATCAATAGAAATATCATCACAAAGCTTATCTGAAAATCTAAAGGGTGATAAAGATGAAAATGAAATTTCACTTTCATGGCATGGAGGCCATCCAGAACAATTATACAGTTGCTTAAATTAGTGAAACATTAGTGTATATATCTTGGAAGATCCTTTTGTATAGTTTCTAGAGTCAACAAAGGAAATCAAGTATTTCCTTATCTTCTCATTTGTTGACAAATTTATAATTGGTTTTAGAATCCTAATGTTGATAACAAACAAGAAAAGGCGGAAAAATACATCAAATTACATAATGCTTGAATGGTTGCATTAATTATTTCATTTTACCTAACCAACAGTTGAACAGTTGATTAGAGTAAGTAGGTAGGAATTCAGTTTATTTTAGTTTTAAGTTTTCAGCAAGTTATGAAATAATTCTTTAGAAGTTGAAGCCCGGAAAGAAGGTCCTAAAGATCTTGATGATCTATTAGTTTGGTTTGAGAATTGCAGTACCTTGTTTCAGTTTCAGATCATATTCTCGTTTGCAGAAAAGGGTGTATTTTCAATTCAAGAGTTTCAGTCAGGGAAATTATACAACAAAGCATATACATGTTTGGGATTGGCCCAATGGGGGATTGGCCCAATGGATTAGGCTACTAGTCGACAGTGTTCTTGACATCTCACAAGGAGATGTCATTCCCATGTGGAGCCACTATTAGGGTCCTATAATAGTAGGGTTCATAATTTTGAATTAACAATGGTCAGTATAGTAATATTGTACATACCTTTGCTTTCTGCAAATGTATTCCCAAATTAAAAAATGTAAATAGGGTATGTCCTAAAAAACAATCAAAGGACAAAAAGAAACAAAGATAAAAAAAAGTGAAAAATATGAACCACACAAAAAGAGATAAAGATAGATCATGAAAGTGTGCAAATTCAAATGCCACTACTATTTTAATTTTTCTGCAAATAATGATTATGTGTAACTTGTTTAAAATACCATAATCCATGATAAGTCAAACAACTTAATCTTGACTTTTCATGCTTCACTCGGGCCTGATTTTTCTACGTGTCAGCCTCTGGCATAGATCACGTTCCCTGGGGGAAACACCGCCCGCCTGCCAAAAGCGGTGTGATGGCCTCCAAAACCACCTCCCCACCCAATGCAAAAACCTTCCATTATTCATAAAATACTTTCCCCACCAAAATATAATCACTGCCCTTTACAAGGCCAAGAAGCCCCATTTCATCCTTTTTCGCTCATTTTTCTATAAAACCTCAGAATACGTTTGCGACAACTTGAGCCTCTGCGACCAAAATTCATTGTCATCTACCACTTGAAGAAGCTCTGGACACCCAATTTGAGCACCCAGTTAATGTCTACAGCCGCCATACCCCCTGCAATCACCATTCAAACCAATTTGCAAGCCAATTCACCAATTTCCAGGTATTTTAAGGAAAAACCAGAACGGCCCTCTCATTTGAAAAGGTTACATTGAAAGTCAAAAAAGCACAGTAAAAGGAAAAAGATAAATCAACCAGATGAAAGAGTATCAATAAAAGTGTATCAGATTGAGAAATCAAAGTGAATAAAAGCAACTAGCGGGAAGACAAACACGATGGAAGACAATTACAAAGCATACAGGTAAAATAAATTCATGTCAAAGTGAAAATAGATGAAAAAACAGAGAAATCAAGGTAAACAATAAAAGTAAACATGGAGGCAATAAGGATTAAACAGAGATGAAGATACTTTCACCAGAAACAATGAAGTTTATCCAAAGTAAAGATAAAAATAGTTAAAAGAAAATTAAGGTTAAAAGATGAAATCAGAGTAGGAATAGTACATTTTCCAGAAATTTCCTCTTTAAGTCATAATTTTTCAGAAACTATTGTGGCCAATCCAAGATGCATTTTGAGAAACTGGAGGTGTTTTGTGTTCCTAAAAGGCCAATATACAAAAATGTATCTCACTTTTTACATAGGTATTACAAAAAGGGAGATAAATGCATATCTTCACAGCCTATTTTCGCATTGTTTAAAGTCTTGTTTTGACAAATTTTTGCAGAGAATATTGTGAACCATTGGAGCTTGATTTTGGGAAACTGAAAGATGTTTATCTCAATAACATACCTATCTACAATAACCTCTTTCACTTTTTACATATCTAGCTCGAATTGAGATATACAAAGGTATCACTAGACTCTAATTTTGCAGAATTTCTAGGGCAGAATGCACAAATGAAGGAGGTAGTTAGTGACTTGGAAGCCTCATCATCAACTAAGAGTTGCTATCAAATTTGAATTTCTATTCTTTGTCACCATCAATCCATAAATATAGTTCCAAATAGATTCATTAGTTTTGAGTTTCCTTTATTTAAGTTCTATTAATGTAAAACAGTTTGAGATATTTGTAAAACCAATCTTGACATTTTTTCAAGATAGTTCAGTTTAGAACTTGTATAAATACTTCTTCATTTGAAGTATTTTGGGGGGTGGATTATTTTAAATTTGTGGAGTTATTTTGATCTTAAACCTAAGGGTGATTGTACCATTTTCAAGTCAATAGACTAGAGCAAGTAATAAAATCATTTCGCTACAGGATTCATGAGATGAGCCATTTGCAGTGAAGTATCTTCTTTGTTTTATTTTGTTACCTTCTTATGTGTTTCATAATCTTAAATGTGTTCTAAATTTGAATTAATTAAATAGAGATATCACTCAAAAATTGTTCAAGTACACTCTGTTTTGTATTGTTAGTCATTTACATGTTTTCCTCTAATACTCGGATTTGAGGACCCTTAATTGCTCTCCCATCCCAGTTGACTTCTTTCATTCCTTCCAGAGTCTGGCCTAGGGAACCCTCAATTGCTCCCTGCATTCGATTTGAAACCATTTCACCATTTAGCCTTTGATATCTGCAATAACTCATCTATCTTGCCCTGTAGACACTAGTTATAGAACTAAATCCAGTCTTGTTTGTCTGGCATTCAACTCCATAGCCCAATGGTTAAAGCAAACCTTTGTTCATCTAAGTAAAGTGATCTCCACCACCCAAAATTTCAAACCAAAACCCAAGTACAAATAATAACTAGCCTAAAATCATCTTAACTAAAACAAAGTTAAATTATAAAGAGAGAGCCCTCTCTGAGCAATAGAAGGCTAGGTCCTGATCTCCAAAAGTGGTTTGTGGTTACCTTTGACTTTTCTTTCTTCATTAACTCCAAAAGAAATATCAGAGTGATAACATTTTTGGCAACTCCACTGGGGATGACTAACATTTTATTCAGAAATATTTTACAGTTTCAGTTCTGATTTATGATGGTGGACAGTGATCAGACACAGAAAGGTTAAAATCATCCACTTGGGGATTCCAAATCAATTTCACAATCAAGACTCCACTGGAGGAATGAACCTGAAAGAAAAATATGGGAAGATCAAGTTTCTAACTTGGATTGTTATCCAAGACATCATGTTTTTTCTCATCAAGAAGGTTTTTCAATGTATATTGTATTTTAGAGAAGATCTTAGATTAGTTTTTAATTATTTTCCTTTGAAAATTGTAAATATAAAATATCCTTACACATTTGAGCAGCATTCTTTTGAATCTTATGATGATCATTTTCCAATCAAGAAATCTCAAATAATCAAAAATGATCTTACAATCCCTATACATATTCATGTGCCTTAGAAAGTTCCTGATAGGTATAAGCCACTCATCTTACCTCCTACACTCCATGTTTTCCCTAACAATTATTACAAGTATCTCCCTAGGTTTGATCAAGAAGATGGTAAAATCACTACCCAAAAACATATTCAAGGTCTTGAGAATTATCTAGAATTATTTGAGATTGATAAAGATAATGTTAGAATCAGACTTTTTCCTCTCTCTTTGCAAAGTAGAGTAAAGAGTTGGTTCATGAATCTACATATTGCAAGCATCTCAAATTTCCAACAGTTTGTCAATTTTTTCCTTGATAGATGAATAATAAAAGTCTATTTTTCTGATCATAGAAGAATATAATCAGTTAAAAAGACAACCAAATGAAACAATACAACAATTTTCTGATAGATTTAATCAAATCTATTATTCAGTGCCATCAAATATAAGACCTCCTCCTGATTCATCTCTCTTGCATTATCCAAAAGCATTTGATCCAGAGATAGAATTTCAGTTAAGAGAAAGAAACCCGTCAATACTAGAACAGATGCAGAATATTGCAGTAGATGTAGAATGTAATCTGCAAATTAGAAGAGAAAACTTGAAAGCAGGAGCGGAGAAGAACAACATTGCAAAGGTAAAACTCGACATTTTGGTAAGAAAAATAGAGGAAAGGATACAGAAGATCATCATGAAAGATAAAAATTTTGTTCAAAATCACCATGACACATTAATTTCACAAAAAGAATTGGTTGATAGCCATGAACAAATTCCTGCTAATTCCAACTACCATAGATCATAAGATATATTTATATAGCAATATGTGGAGAAGCAATCTGCTGATCTAATGTGTATGTTTGATGACATTACTTCTTATAATGATTTGCCTAAATATGATCAGTATGATGATGATTATGTTCTTCAAATCCAAACTAACTTTAAAGAGCAATTAGAAACTAGTTTTGGAAATAAATAAATTCAGTTTCAGCAGCTTGAAAATAGTGAACATCTTATTCATATCAGCTATGAAAGTGAGGAAGAAAGTGCAGAAAATTTGGAAATAAGTGAAGCTTCTTTGCCACTTTGTTTTGCTTCATTCCAGTTCATCAGAGAAAACTTTAAAGCAATAAAAAATCAGCAGTATTTAGGTATTGATATTGACAACAAACAAGACAATGAAAATATTAAGAAGGATTCTTCAATTTCACAAGTGCAGTTATCAAATTCTATTGAGACATCTGATCAGATGACATAGGAAATTTCTATACCACTATGTTTTGAATCATTTCAGTTTTTGAAGGAAATATGGTATAATATCTCCAAAGAAAAGGATGAACAACATGCAAAAATCCATGAAGTCCCATTAAAACCCATATGTAATAGGTTGCAGCAATCCTTCCACGTCTTTTATGATCCAATAGTTGATATGTTAGAAGATGAATGCAATCAAATTTTTTCTCCATTAACTAACTATGAGATTCAAAATCAAGATGATAAAGGTTTCACCATACAGACATTTCAATCAATAGAAATATCATCACAAAGCTTATCTAAAAATCTCCAGGGTGATAAAGATGAAAATGACATTTCACTTTCATGGCATGGAGGCCATCCAAAACAATTGTATAGTTGCTTAGTTCAGTTAAACATTATTGTATATATATTGGAAAATCCTTTTGTACAGTTTCTAGAGTAAACAAAGGAAATCAAGTATTTCCTTATCTTCTCATTTGTTGACAAAGTTATAATTGGTTTTAGAATCTCAGTTTTGATCACAAACAAGCAAATGCAGTAAAATACATCAAATTACATAATGCTTGAATGGTTGCATTCGCTATTTCATTTTACCTAACCAGCAGTTGAACAACTGATTAGAGTAAGTAGGTAGGAATTCAATTTATTTTAGTTTTCAGTTTTCAGCAAGTTATGAAATGATTCTTTAGAAGTTGAAGCCCAGAAAGAAGGTCCTAAAGATCTTGATGATCTATTAGTTTGGTTTGAGAATTGCAGTACCTTGTTTCAGTTTCAGATCGTATTCTCATTTGCAGAAAAGTGTTTATTTTCAGTTCAAGAGTTTTAGTCACATAAATTATACAACAAAGCATATACATGTTTGGGATTGGCCCAATGGATCAGGCTACCAGTCGACGATGTTCTTGACGTCTCACAACAAGATGTCATTCCCATGTGGAGCCACTGTTAGGGTCCTATAATAATAGGATAAATAATTTTGAATTGACTATGGTCGGTATTGTAATAGTGTGAATACTTTTGATTTCTGCAAATGTATTCCCAAATTAAAAAATGTAAAGAGGGTATGTCCTAAAAGAAAAATCAAAGGACAAAAAGAAACAAAGATCAAAAAAGTGAAAAATATGAACCTCACAAAAAGAGATAAAGATAGATCATGAAAGTGTGCAAATTCAAATGCCACTATTATTTTACTTTTTCTGCAAATAATGATTATGTGTAGCTTGCTTAAAATACCATAATCCGTGATAAGTCAAACAGCTTAATCTTGACTTTTCATGCTTTAAATTTAATGTTGATAGATAGAGAATAAACATCTAGCCAAATAGTTTAATATTGGCAGATCAATAGTTAAAATAGAGAATGATAGCGAGCTCAGTAGTTTAACTTGAGCTCTTGGATGAAATAACGTTTGAATTAGTTAGTTTCTTGTTTCAAGAAAAATGAATAAGGGTTTGCAAGCTCAAATGCACCCATGTAAATAAGGAATAAAATGTTAAAATAGCATATGGGTAGGTACAAGCAATTTTTACAATCATGGAATAACATCATTTGGCATATTACTAATCTCCCTCCCCGCAATGCACTCCAGTACTAAAATCCTTCAATCATAAAGGCTTAGAGCATTTACCTGACTTTTGGTGGGATTGGACCCTCAGTTTAATGACTCATGGACATCAAGTATTGGATTCCACCTTATTCAAACCCTTCTCATTCATGAAAACACCCTTTCCCTTTACATCACTCATTTTACCCTACAAAATCCCATTTTCCTAAGTTTAAAACACATTTTACCTAGGAAAGGTAAAACTCCCTTAACTAATTCCCCTCTCATTCAAAATACTCAAAAACCCACAAAAAATGCTTTTATCGTAAGTATAAGTGTTAAATGTTGATATTGGGCCACCAAAGTGAATAAATTCAAGCCAAACATCATATTTTACATTATGCTTACTATATTTTACATTTCGCACATTCATTTCATATTAACATACTAACCTAATGTATTAGCTCCTCGATATACCTTTTTCCCGTATTAAATAACTCCTTCATATATAATATCCAAACCACGATTTAATTATAAACTATAGTTTCATCCCCCACATTGTTTAAATTAACTCCTCGCTTCATATCTCCCCGACATAAACCTATTAACCCACCAACCCTTGGTGTCGTTAAAGAAAACCCCGCAAATCTTCACCCTGATTTCCCTCCATGCAGCTTCACCGCGCAATAGCCGTTAGATCTCTCACCCCCAGATCTGACGACGCACATCCATATCGTGCTCACTCCCTCTCTGACCTTTATCAACCTTAAAGCACACGAGATTCGCAGTTTTTCTCAGGCCCGATTTTGCTACGTGTCAGCCTCTAGCATAGATTGCGTTCCCTCGAGGAAATACTGCCCGCCTGCCAAAAGCAGTGCAATGGCCTCCAAAACCGCCTCCCCACCCAACGTGAAAACCATCCACTATTCATAAAATGCTTTCCCCACAACAATATAATCGCTTCCCTTTAAAAGGCCGAGAAGCCCCATTTCATCCTTTTTCACTCGTTTTTTTTCTGTAAAACCTCAATAATATGTTTGGGACACCTTTAGCCTCTGCGACCAAAATTCACGACCGTCTACCGCTCGAAGAAGATCTAGACACCCAATTTGAGCATCCAGTTCACGTCTACAGCCACCGTACCCTCTGCAATCACCATTCAAACCAATTTTCAAGACAATTCACCAATTTCCAAGTATTTTGAGAAAAAACTAGAACGGCCCTCTCATTTGAAAGGGTTACAGTGAAAGTTAAAAAAGCACAGTAAAAGAAAAAAAATCAACCAGATGAAAGAGTATCAGTAAAAGTGTATCAGATTGAAAAATCAAAGTGAATAAAAGCAGCCAGTGGGAAGACAAACAGGATGGAAGACAATTACAAAGCATACAGATAAAATAAATTCATGTCAAAGTGAAGATAGATGAAAAAACAGAGCAATCAAGGTAAACAATAAAAGTAAACATGGAGACAGTAAGGGTTAAATAGAGATGAAGACACTTTCATCAGAAACAATGAAGTTTATCCAAAGTAAAGGTAAAAACATCTAAAAGAAAATTAAGGTTAAAAGATGAAATCAGAGCAGGAATGGTACATTTTCCAAAAATTTCCGTTTAAGTCATAATTTTGCAAAAACTATTGTCGCCAATCCATGATGCATTTTGAGAAACTAGAGGCGGTTTGTGTTCCTAAAAGGACAATCTACAAAAATCTATATCACTTTTTACATAGGTATTATAAAAGGGAGATAAGTGCATATCTTCACGACCTATTTTTCGGATTGTTTAAAGTCTTGTTTTTTACATCTTTTTGCAGAGAATATTGTGAACCACTGGAGGATAATTTTGGGAAACTGAAAGAGGCTTATCTCACTAACATACTTATATATAATAACCTCTTTCAATTTTTACATATCTATCTTGGATTGAGATATACAAAGGTATCCTTGAACCCTAATTTTGTAGAATTTCTGGGGCAGAATGCACAAAGGAAGGAGGTAGTTAGTGACTGGGAAGCCTCATCATCAATTAAGAGTTGCTATCAAATTCGAATTTATCTTATTTGTGACCATAAATCCATAAATATAGTGCCAAATAGGTTCATTATTTTTTGAGTGTCCTTTATTTAAGTTTTATTAATGTAAAACAGTTTGAGATATTTGTAAAACCAATCTTGATATTTTTTCAGGATATTTCAATTTAGAATTTGTATAAATACTTCTTCATTTGGAGTATTTTGGGGGGTGGATTATTTTACATTTGTAGAGTTATTTTGATCTTAAACCTAAGGGTGATTGTACCATTTCCAAGTCAACAGACTAGAGTAAGTAATAAAATCATTTCGCTACAGGATTCATGAGATGAGCCATTTGCAGTGAAGTATCTTCTTTGTTTGATTTTGTTACCTTCTTATGTGTTTCGTAATCTTAAATGTGTTCTAAATTTGAATGAATTAACTGGATATATCACTCAAAAATTGTTCAAGTACACTCTGTTTTGTACAGTTAGCCATTTACATGTTTTCCTCTGATACCCAGATTTGAGAACCCTTAATTGCTCTCCCATCCCGGTTGACTTATTTCATTCCTTCCAAAGTCTGACCTAGGGAACCCTTAATTGCTCCCTAGATCCAATTTGGAACCTTTTCACCATTTAGCCTTTGAGATATGCAGTAACTCATTTATCTTGCCCTGTAGACACTATTTTTAGAAGTGAAACCAATCTTGTTTGTCTGACATTCGACCCCATAGCCCAATGGTTAAAGCAAACCTTTGTTCATCTAAGTAAAGTGATCTCCACCACACAAAAAAATCAGCAAAAACCCAAATGCAAACACTAACTAGCCTAAAATCCTCTTAACTAAAACAAAGTTAAATTATAAAGAGAGATCCCTCTCTGAGCATCAAGAAGGCTAGTTCTTGATCTACAAAAGTGGTTTGTGGTTACCTTTGACTTTTCTTTCTTCATTAACTTCAAAAGAAATATCAGAGTGATAACACCACACATCATAGATCTCACACATTGGAGGTCCAAGGCATCGAAGCATCAAGAGATCGGCGCATCCTAATCGATGATCAAACAAGTGACACCCTTTCAAAGTTGCAATATCGCATAGATTTCTGATTGTGATTAAATTCACCTCGATTTGAGCCTCTAGTGTTAAAGCGTCGGGAATGCCTCGAAACATTTACTAAAGGAAATCAGTCACAAAACAAGAAGAGGGTTGACCTTTTCTCTCTCCTAGAGGGGGTCATGTGGTTGAACATCATTGGATCAGATAAATGAAACGTGGCTACACGTGATTGTTTCTGATACATGACACTTGGCATCATATGGTTGGTTCCGATAAGGGATGCGGGGCAGTTGAATTCAACATGACGTGACAGTACAGTGGACTCATGGCAGGAAAATTCAGCATTTTGAGGGGTCATAAGGGGCCAAAACAGGGTGACATGTGTCACCACTCACAAGGTGACATGTGGCAGAGGATGTCGTTACATCGATGATCAATGATTGGAGGATGATCATTGTCACTCCTAGTAAAACCGTTGATTGTGATCCACCAATAAAGGGGCTCCGACACAGGGGTTGGCTTGCGGTCACATCAAGAGCCAAAGATCCAAGGGCTTAGCGCAGAGGGTGATCGACAATCGATAATCGAAGAAACAACACATCGCTCCATAGTGAAACCTCTGATTGCGATCTTCTGTTAAGAGAACTCTGATTTTGTGCTAGTGAATTGTCTAGAACAACTTAAAGGACCAGGCGCGCCTTATCATTTACAAAGGAAAATAGTCCTCGGACAAGAGTCTAAAGGCCCTAACGCCCTAAAGCTAAGCACCTGGTCATAGCCCCCGGTCATATGATGAAGAATTATTGAAGAGGATCAAAGCAAAAGGGGCCTAAAGGGATCGGAGTTCGTTGTTTCACAAAGCTTATTATGTGTAAATATTGTGATAGGTATAATCCTCGATATTACACTACGGTTGTTTTATGAGGCATGTTATGTTCTGATAGCATGGTATAGGGTTTTAATGAGGTAATGGGTCAACATCCAAGGTATTTAATGGAGATATGGGGACTCAGGAATACTTAATGGCTCAGCATGGAGCTTCACCCAATCATATAACGAAGGAATATCAAGACAATCTCTTCTTCTGCTCTATGACAAGCCACCATTGTTGATCACTACCAAATTTAGAGAGTGGTGAAGTTACGCAGTTAAGGTGAAAGCAACAAGAACTGCTAAGCAGCTAGAGGGACACATTGTGGCAGAGACGTGGCCTGATCAAGGGCCTTCACAGGAACGACATAAGGATATTTTCCTCAATCATCTTTCAGTTTTTCTTATTTCTGTTTATTTTGTAATTTCTGTGTATTTTCAAGAAAGGAATCAAATCCTTGGTAATCATTTTAGGCAACAAAGCTATTGCACGCCAAGATAGCTAGTCTACTAGACAACTGGCCCTGGGCTGAGATATTTTTTAACTGATTCAAAGTCCCCCCTCTCCTTATAAATAGGGTGAAGAAACACTTAATAAAGGTTCTGGAATTCTGCACCTGATGGGTCCAAATTCTGTGATTCCTCTTTTTTATTCTATTTTCCTATTCATGAGGCACTTGAGTGGTATATCGCTAAATGTAATGGACTAATGCATGTGACTCATTTTGAGGCTTAATGAAACTCTTTGGCAATTCCAATCATGGAAATGCACAATATTTTACTTCTCTATATATCTCACTTCATGTGTGTTTTTCTTTCTCTAAAATAGTGTAATGAAGTTATCGATTTCTCTCTGATTCATAGATGTATCTAGGTTTCTAAATAGTTAGCAGTACTTGTGTATAAGATAGATTTACTTGTGTAAGTTTATAACCTGCAGTACCTATATGAGCACAGATTTACTTATGTTGTTTGTTGATAAATGTATCCATGAGGCATAGAGCATGAAAACTTAATTTGCGCTCCACTCTTTCTTCTCTTTTATCTCCTCCCTCTTCCATATTTTTGTTGGAACATCATTGCTTAGGATTTTGCATCATAACCAGATCTATGCACTGAACTCCCTCCTTTCTTTCTTCCTCTTTATATTACTACAACGCTAATATTAAAATTGCATGTTGTTGGTTTCAACCACTAGAACCAGACATTTCTCTTTGAGGTTGGACCGATTTACCGCCCTGAGCATTTGGATCCATGTATCGGCTTGAGTTTACCCTAATTAAGGCATATTGAACCAAGCCCCCTTTATTATCTTTTCAAACTATGTGACAATTAGAGTGAAACAGAAATCCCCATTGATAATCTTCCAAAGCACTCCCCTCTTTAAGATGTCTTACGCATTGGTCTAAAATCAACCCAGAGGCTATCTTTAGGAATATTTCTATATCTTCTAAAGTACTTGTGCTATAGGTGGTAGAAAAAGTGACAACAAGAGGACTGGAGGGCAAAGAGAGAGAGAGAGAGAGAGAGAGAGAGATGGGGGAAGATAGAGGGAGCTAAGAGAGAAATGGAGAGAGAGGAAGAATGAGAGACGGGACTTGAGAGAGAGGAGGAGAGTGATGGGGGAAGAGAGAGGATTGGAGGGAAGAGAGAGAGAGGGAAGAATGAGAGATGGGAAAGAGAGATGAAAGAGATGATATTAATATATATTATAATATATATAATATATATAATATAAGAGAGAAGAGTAATGAAAGACGAGACTTGAGAGAGAGGAGAGAGTGATGGGGAAGAGAGGATTGGAGGGAAAAGTATATATATATATATATATATATATATATATATATATATATATGGGGGGGAGAGATAGAGATTAGAAGAGAGAGTGAGAGAGAGGGGAAGAGATAGGGAGGTATGAGAGAAAGGGAGAGAGAGAAAGGGGGAGAGAGGAATAACAATAGACAGGACTTGAGAGAGAGGGAGAGAGTGATGGGGGAAGAGAGAGGATTGGAGGGAAAAGAGAGAGAGAGAGAGAGACAGAGAGAGAGATGGGGGAAGATAGAGGGATGTAGGAGAGAAAGGGAGAGAGAGGAAGTATGAGAGAGAAGACTTGAGAGAGAGGAGGAGAGAGGGAGGGAGAGGGAGAGGGAGTTGGAGGGGGGAGAGGGAGGGAAGAAGAAATACATAGACAGTGAGAAGTGGAGAGAGAGAGAGAGAGAATGATAAGGGAGAGATGGAGAGAGAGTGTGTGTATGTTTGGGCGTGAGATAAAGAGACAAAGAAGGAGAGATGGATAGAATGGGGGAGAGAAGGAAAGAGGAGAGAGGGAGGGATATAGTAACAGGATTGGAGAGAGAGAGAGAAAGAGAGAGAGAGAGAGAGGTGGGAGAGAAAGGGAGAGAGAGGAAGGAAGAGAGGGAGGATGTGAGGGAGTGAAGGGAGGGAGGGAAAGAGATATGGAGTTTGAGGATGATAGAGAGGGAAGTAAGAAGAAAGAAATAGAAAGAGGAAGGTGGAAAGAGAAGGAGAGAGGATAACAGGAGGGAAGAGAGATAAAAGTGGAGGAGAGGGAGATAAGGGGAAGGGATAGAGGGAGAGGAGGATGGAGGGATATATTGATATATTGGAGAAAGAGAGTGTATGTTTTGGGGTGTGTTACACAGTATTTTGTCATGCCTCCTACCTTAATTGAATGAAAATATTTTATTTTTATAATTTAGTTGCATTGTAGGAATTAAAGGGACATCGTTGAGCCATCAAATTGAAAACTAATTCAAGATAAACTTAAAATTTACCTCAATTAACCTAATGAGAATTTGGAACTTAATGCAAACATTTAGAGGTCTAGGCTAGGATGTGTTCCGGTGTCTATAAACATAGCAGTTGTCGTTAACTTCCTGCATTATATCTCGGGGGTGAAATCTCGTTCCAGTACGGAATTATATCGAAGGTTCTCCAATACTTTCGGGTATATCGGAGACATTTAAGTATGGAAAGTATATGGGAATGCTCTCACCAGGCGGTTATGCATTAGACAATGCTAACACGGACTTGTGCTCCCTGTACCGTCGAGTATATATTGGGATACCCCACTAGGTTGTTATCCTTTAGCCACATGTAATAGAGTTAGTCACCTTGTAAACGTGATACACCGAACTTGGAATTCAAGGAGATCGACCTTCATACGTCAAGTCCTTGGTTTCAGCTAAGATCTATATAATGGTTTACGGATACTTGTTAAACCCTTTTGCCTAGATTACTCCTTTTTATTTATTTTGGTTAGATTTCTAAAATCAATTAATTGACCGCGAAAAAACATCCTTCCTGTGGGAACACTCCTTAATAGATCTTAGGTTGATACCTATGGCAACATTTCCTAAGTCTACCAGTCAAGCAAACCCCTCTAACAGGAATCCTAGTCCTTTTCCTTCTTTTGGAAATACTGGTGCTCCTTATATTGCAACGTTGTCCCTTCCTAGATTGACCATTGGTCTGCCAGTTTGGTTATTTTCGACCTCGGTGATTCTCAATGTCTAAACTGCTTTTCAACTGAGTTCTCCTCCACTTGAGCAACATCAACCTCATATTGATCCTAAAATTGACCCCTCGCCTTCTTCACCTATTTCTTCACCTCGTTCTTCCTCTTCGCCTGGTGAAAGTCTCGATTCTAGTAATCAGGGAGCTAATAAGAAGAAGAGAAAGAAACAGAAGAAGCAAAATAAGTAAGGGGGTAACCAAGCATCTATTGTCATTGATGCAACTAATTAAGAAAAATCTTCCAACTAGCCCCGGAAAGTGAAATTCCCTTACATGTTATGTAAGGGTGATCACCTTCTTCGGAATTGTCTTGGTATTCTCAAGGTCCTAGAAGTGTGGTCCACAGATTCACATCGACCTTTGTCATCAGCCTCTGGAGATCATGCTGGTGACAAACCCTCAACTAGTAATAATAAGGTCCATGGGGAAAAGGGAAAAGTCAAATTTCATTGTAAGTTGTGTGAAGGTAATCATCCTACTCACCTTTGTCCTCTTATGGATGAAGCTTCCAAAGAGTTGGAAAACCTTACAACTTCCCAGTGTCATCTTCTGGTTGGTAAGCAGAAGATTTCCCTTGATCCTTCACTAGTTGATCAAGTGATTGATTGAAATCCATCTTTGGTCAACCCCGCTCTCTCTGAAAGTGAGTCCCGTGCGTCCATTCTCAACCAATCATTGGTCGAGAAAACGGTAGACTTGGTTCCGCATTTAGTTAATCGTACCTTTGCGGTAGAGAGTGAATCTCGTACTGCTCAGGTTCTTCTGGTTTCCTCAGTTTCACATGAATTGGAGGGAAATCCTCCTGTTCCTAAGGTGCATGAGAGCAGTTCTAATGTTCCCATAGTGCAAGAGGGCAGCTCTCCTGTTCCTACAACACCCCCTCCAAGTAGTTTAGTCACTTCTTTTGATTGGTGTCGACTCGCAGGATATCGTTTTCCATCTTATGTACCTTTCCAGATTATGGTACAGGCTTACCATATGGTCGTACTTAACATAATCATAGACGAGGGTGCATCTGTTAGCATCCTATCCTTAAGTGCTTGGAAAGCTTTAGGTTCTTCTCAGCTTGTCCCCATCACCCAAAATCTGTTAGCTTTTAACAGAGGAACCAGTCAACCGTTAGGGATCCTTCCTAAGTTGCCTATTACTTTGGGAGGAAAGACTACATATATAGACGTGATGGTTGTCCAAGGCTCATTGGATTTTAATTTACTCCTTGGTCATGACTATGTTTATGTTACGGGAGCTCTTGTCTCTTCCCTCTTTTGAGTTATGTGTTTCCCGCGTGAAGGAAGAATTGTGATCACTGATCAACTTACATTCATTGGTCCTGAATCAACTCCCACTCAACCATCATCCCTAAATGGTTCTTATGTGCAAGCGGTATCTCTCCTGCTATAGGTTAATTACGTGACCACCTATTCCATGTCCGCATATACTAATGATCTAGTAGATGATGTAGTACACCATGTATTGAGGGCATTGGAGCCTGATTTTTCATATGGATCCCTGGACATGTATCCCTTCCAGAGTGTTGTTCTCCCACCTGATGAGAACCTCATGGAAGCCATGGCCTCTTTTGGTCTGTGATCAAAGGTGTTGGAGAAGAGTCCCTTGTCTTGTGTCAAGCTCGTTAAAAAATGAAACAAGGGATATGAGGATAGTTCTTTTACTATTTCAACCTCGTTAAAAAATGAAGTAGGTCCCTAGAGGATAGTTCTTTTACTATGTCAACCTCGTTAAAAAATGAAACAGGTATCCATGAGCATAGTTCTTTTACTTGTGTCAAGCTCGTTATAAAATGAAACAAGGTGTCATGAGCATGGTTTTATTCCTATGTCAAGCTCATTAAAGGATTAAACAAATCCCCTTCCAATTCAATTCTTTGATTAGGTCTCGTAAAATCCCAGTCGAGTCTTTCACTTGATCTCGTAGGTGAACCTTCATTCCATCCAACTGTTAGTAATCAATAGTATACTTAGGTGAACGAGATGAAGCTTGGGGGAATGTACCTCGTATTAATTCATTATTCTAGGGGCATGCAAACTTATTTCAATCATAGTTTATCTTTATTTCAAGCTTGTGTAAAAATGAAACCAAATCTAAGTATAGTTTATCTTTGTTTCAAGCTTGTGTAAAAATGAAACCAAATCCAAGCATAGTTTTTTCCCATGTTTCAAGCTTGTGAAAAAATGAAATCATCTTCAAGTATACTCAAGCATAGTTTCTCATGTTTCAAGCTTGTGTAAAAATGAAACCATTCCCACTTTATATCTAGTGATTGTCATTTTTCAGTCGATTTTGTTGGATAAGCCTTGGTTTTTTCATTCCATCATCACCATCTCTTTGGTTGATCATACACTTTCACTTCGTTGTTTTATCCTTACCTAGGGAACATTTGTGATAAGTGGTCTTACTAGCCACCATATTGACCTTTACATGTTTTGAGCAGTTCCATCATGACCGGAACCCGTTGTTATCCTTTTATACCACTTGTTCTTCCAGGTGGAGTCATCTTTAAACTCTTTTTTGGCTCTTGAAAGATGAAAAGATCACCGAGTAATTTTCTTTTCGAACTCATTAAATTAAATGAATTGAGGTCATCTCAGTATATGTTTACCCCTTTTTCAGGTTGGGATTGATTATTTACAAAAAAGGAACACCTTGGTCCACATGGTCAAGAGGTTCTCTTGAATATTGTTTTCTACATTTTCGAGTTCGAGAGACAAATTACAAAAGGGACCTGATGGAGTTTTCTTTTTCATCTATTTTTCAAACTCTCTAAATATGAAAAAGACACCGAGTTGTTCTTTCGTCAGACTCATACAAATTAAATGATGAAAGTCTAATCACCATGACGAGATAGATTTCCTCCTTCCTAGGGCTCGTAAAACTTACTAGGATGGATTCATTCGAAGAATGAACTTATATGGAAAGCATATGCTATACCCATCGAGCTTGTGATTAAAAATATTTGGGGTACGCACTAGAAATAGTGGGAACAAGTGAAAGTAAACATCTCTTGTATATGCAACATGTCACTCTTGAACATGACACTCACCTGCATCACGTGTCAGGTTTGGGATATCCTCGCTCATTCACTTGGCTTTCCAGGTTTTGGTGATCCATTTTTCCTCTCATCTGACTATTCTGCTTCGTCATCATGACCCATGGTCCTATGTTGAGTCAAATGTTGCCACACTCCATAGTTGTGTCGTCGATATGTTTAAGATAAGTCATATCTGCAATTTGTTATCTATACATTGTCTGACCTTTTACTATAGTCTTGATCACATTCATTCATTTCACTTTATTCATTTTTATGTGTTGATGATGGAGGAATCATCATGGCCCTCCTTCAACGAGTCACTTCCTGTCGACTTTAGCTCATTATCCAGGAAGATGACTTAGAAACTCCCTTTCAGTACCTTGGAGCTTGCATGTCTTAATGGCAAGTTCTTCTCATCTGACGATAAGTTTACATCATTGACCTTCGATCGAGTTATTCCATGAGTGTTCGACTTTAGCTTCATTTTCACATTCACAGATTGTATTGTTGTACCTTGAGGACCATTGTCATTATTGGTGGTTTCTCTCGTGCCTATTAGTGGTCCACATCATTGGCCAGTAATCAGGTGGTTTTCTAGCATGTTCAACTTCAACAAATTCATTTGCATGTTATGATTCGTACTTTGATCAGGTTGGGCTGGAGCGCAAGACCCTGAGTTTTGTCTGATATGACTCAGGTTGTGTGGAGTTATGTATTGTTCATGATTGTACACATGTTTCTTCTATACAGATGGTTGTGACCATACTGTGGGACTTTATATTTATGATGACGATACTTCTATCTCGGATGGTTGCATCCTTGTCTTGGATTTTAGATTTATAGATGATCCTTTTTTATTTGGATGGTTGTGACCATACCATGGATCTTTTCACATAGTCCCTTCTATCTGGAAGGTTGCATCCATACCATGGATTCATGTTTTGATATCAGATATGTATATGTATATGCCTCCTTGATTTAAGGTCTCCTGACATTGTTTGTTCTTGTCCTTGCAGGTGCTTGTAAAGCATCTCAGTCATCACTCCTTGTTCTGCCTTCATGCTTTAGGGGGCATCTATTACACAGTATTTTGTCAAGCCTCCTGCACTTCCCTGTGTCATACCCTGAAGTGCCCGAAACTTGACAATCATGCAATGTACCCATCCTGATATACAACTCAGATCATCCCTAAAACACTGATGGAAAGATGCCTTGAGCTTTCCCTAAGGAAGTAAGCTCTAAAAATCTAATTTCATGATTATTACGCCTGTGACACTAGCAACTAGTGTTGGTGATAAGTTGCACCATGCTAGCCTCGCGCTGCGGGTGCGCCTTTTACTTGGATACTCTCGTTGATCCTTAAAAGGCAAGTTTTCCCAAAGAGGACAAGAATCTTCATGATCTATAGGCTTCCAGAATGACGAGCTAGAGGTTGTTTGGTGTGGATGTGGTCGAATTCTCCCAATATTTCCCTTTGATATTATCCCTATGAGCTACCTCCTTGAGATAAGGGCCTTCTCCTGTATTTGGAGAGATCTTAACTCCCTTTCCTTACCTATATATTCATCCTCTCCCATTCCCAAATCATTGGCCTTTGAGTATTTGCACCCTTATGCTGACATTGTGCCTACATGCTACTCATTTGGCTTGGAGAAGGAGTGCTTGGAGAGCTTGAGCTTGGACTTGGAAATTCACTCAAGGATATCTTATTGACATCTAGGTTTGGTTGTATGCTTCCTTCTTTATTATATTAATATATACAATTGTTGGTTCACTTTCCATAAATGTGTGCATTAATGCATCATTTATCTTAATGCTCCTTGTTTTGTTAAGTGGATTACTTTTGATTATGTTATTCTTATTCGTATGCTTTGTTGTGTCATTAATCTCTTGTGCAGGTATACAAACGTTGTGATCAATAGGAATGAACCCGAGGTGCAAGTGGTTTGAAGTCTTCAACAAACGAGGACGTTATAGCATCAGAATGAGGTAGGCCATCTTCCTATTCTCTCATTTCGATGGTAATTTAGGGAAGTGTATTGTAGATTGTCATGTAGGTTGCCTGTCCCACTCATTGGGCTAGAGGGATTGTCTCTGTCCACAGAGAGGATTTACCTAGACAATAGGGTGATATAAAGAGACAAAGGGAGATAGAGATATAGATGGAAAGAGAAGAGAGGGAAAAAGAGAGACATGGAGAGAGGGAGGGAGGGACAAAGAGATTGATAGATATGGAGTTAGAGAGTGTTTGTGTTTTGGGGGTTGAGATAAAGAGACAAATAAGAAGAGATGGAGGGAGATATAGATATAGATGGAGGGGGGAGAGAGCGAAGAATATTTCTTGCACTAACTGCATTGATTTCAAAGTAGATGGTGATTTCTAATCCTATTTGATTGCTCGCAATAGATGCATTGATTTTACAGTAGATGTTGATTTCTAATGATATTTGATTGCTTACAATAGATGCATTGATTTGTAGATGATTTCTAATCCTATTTGATTGATTTTATTGTAGATGGTTATTTCTAATCCTATTTGATTACTTGCACTAAATGCATTGATTTCAATGTAGATGCCGATTTCTAATAATATTCGATTGCTTGCACTAGATGCATTGATTTCAATGTAGATGATTTCTAATCCTATTTGATTTCTTGCACTAAATGCATTGATTTCAGTATAGATGGTGATCACTGCAAAGTAATGCAACAAGATAATTTCCCAAACCAAGAAATTTGTTTTCCTTGTGATTCACCCTCAATGAAAGAAGAAGATTGTGGCCATGACTTCCAGGCAGGGCTCCTCTGCACAACAGCAGAAGATGGATAAGGTTGTGGAGGAATACAGGGATATTTTTTCCTCACCTACAGGGGTACCTCCGCACTGTCAGGTCAAGCACTCCATCGATCTAATCCTGGGCGCGCCACTGCCCAATGTGTCGATCTATCGACGCTCTATTCTAGAGAATGGTAATATTATGAGGTAGATTCAGGAACTATTGAAGAAAGGGCACATCAGGCCAAGCTCATCACCCTGTGGGATCCTAATTGTATTGGTACAAAATAAGGATGGGACCTAGAGGCTCTATATTGACTACCGGGCGTTGAACAAGATCACTGTCCAGAATAGGTACCCAATCCTGCGAATTGATGACCTTCTTAACTAGCTCAAGGGGGCCAAATATTTCAGCAAGATTGACTTGAAGTCAGGTTATCACCAGGTGCTTATCGAACCCTCTGATGTGTGGAAGAAAAGTTTTTTTGGTCTAAAACCCAACAACCGTTATCCAAGTTGAAGAATCACCTTTGTTTCGTACTAGTGCTCACATTACCAGACCTGGAACAACCATTTGAGATTGAGACAGATACCTTCGATTATGCTATTGGTGCAGTTCTTACTCAGCATGGGAATCCAGTGGCTTACCATAGTGAGACACTTTCAAACATAGTCTGAAAGTACCCCACTTATGACAAATAAATGTATTCCATTGTGCAGGTGTGCCATCAATGGAAGAATTACATTTTGGGGAAGGAAATGGTCATCCAAAAAGACTATCGACCTCTACAGTTCATACAAACACAAGGGAAGTTGCAAAACGATCGCCATCATAAATGGTATACCTACTTGCAACAGTTCCATTTGAACATTAAGTATAAGAAGGGAAACATCAACAATGTCGTTGATTGCCTTAGCTGACCACCGGTCATGGCGATGATCACTGTGCTAGACTCCTGTGGGTGCGAGACATCGGGGTGGCCGCCTCTTTACAAGAGCGATCAAGAATTTGGCAACACATACCAGACACTCCTGGAAAGAAACCAAGTTCCAAAATTTCACCTTCAAGATGAACTATTATTCCACCTGGGACACATATGTGTTCCTTCAAGCGAGCGTGCCAAGATGATTTCATAGGTGCACTACAGTTGGGTCGCTGGACATTTCAGAGTAGAGAAAACAATGGCATTTTTGTAGAAGTATTTTTACTGCCCGAAACTTCGTCAGGATGTTGAGAAGTACGTTAGATCCTGTGCCATTGCCAAACAACCCATCAAGAAGCAAGGCTTGTATACTCCTCTACCTACTCCTAGTAGGCCTTGGGAATATGTCTCCATGGATTACATGTTGGCCCTTCCTTCTACTAAGCATGACAACGATTGTGTTTTCATGGTCGTCGACAGATTCTCCAAGATGGCCATCATGGCAGCCTGCAACAAGAGTATCACAACAGAGGCCAATGCTAAGCTCTTCTTTGAGCGAGTCTGGGTACACTTTGGGATCCCACAGTCCATTGTCGTAGATCAAGACAACAGATTCCTTAGTGCATTTTGGTCAAGTCTCTGGTTGATGATGGATACAAAACTTACTAAGTCCACGACTTTCCATCCCAAACCTGATGGCAAAACAGAGGTTGTTAACAAGATGATCATATACATTTTACACATGTACAACTCGAAACATCCACGCACATGGGACGAAAGCGTCCCCTATGTCCAACACAACTACAACAAAGCTCTCCACAGCTCAACGAGCCACAACCCCTTTCAATTAGGGCTAGGATTTCAGCCATTATGTCCCATTGATGTGGCCATACCATTTGTAGCTACTCAGGTAGATTCGACTCATGTCTAGAACAAATCTGACAAGGCTAACAGCTTCATTGAGCGCATTCAATACATTTTCCAGCAGGTCCATGATATATTGGATAGAGCCAATGCTAAGTACAAGCAGCGCCATGATCACCATTGGGTGCCGCACAAGTTCTAGGTGGGCGATAAAGCTTGGTTACATTTGTAGAAGTAGCGCCTCGTTGGACCCCATCGCAATCTTTGCCTGCTCTGATATGGGTCATACACCATCACCAAGGTTGTAGGGGACAATGCCTTTGAGCTTAGCATTCCACCGTTCCTTGGTCTGCACCCAATGTTCAATGTAGACCACCTTCAGCCATACTTTCCACCATTGTTGGACACATTCGATGTTGTAGAACAACTCACACCAACAAATCTAAACCCCGAATGCATGGAATAGGCCACCGTTGATCGGTTCATGGACACACAGATCAAGAGAACTCGCTAGCAAAAGATCCAACTATATCGGGTTATCAAAGCTGGACAACTCCTTCAGCAAGGCAAATGGCTCACCAAGGACCAAGTTCAGCAGAAGCTTCCCCATCTCATGGAGGCACTCAACGCAATGGGGACCATTGCTTCCTAAGGGGGGAGGAATAATCCAAGTGGATATTGATGGCCACCCACCTATTCCACTTCGACCCTAACATTGTCTCTTTCAATTTTTCGGTTTCCTTAATTGTAGCACAATTTACTATTTTTGGCAATTTTTCGAGTCCTGAACTTCAAACACTATTTTGAGGCCCTAAAGAACATTTTTAGGGAAAACAGAGAGACTGAAACTATCCTCAATTAGCTACTACTTTTTTTTATACTTCTCTTTGAGATCTTCAAAACAAGGTATTATAATAGCCAAATGGAGATCGTATGCCAAAGTTACGACCCTAGGAAGATTATGTACCAATTTACCCAAATGGGGCCCATAGTTTTGGTGCTTCATCTCCTAGGGTTAGGTTTTTGGATGTTTAAGGTTTTCCATTGTTTCTCAATAATAAATAGGCCTTTGAGCCTCATTGTAACATAGTTCAAAGGCATGTAGCCACCACATCTCTTCTCAAAGATAAGTTACCATCGCCCGAGCTATCATATTTCCATTCTGTTTGTAAGCATAGTTCAATATTTTTCAATTAATGAAATTAAGTGTTTTTTGTTGCATCTCTATATTTATGATTATATCTGTAATTTGTTGCGTTTGATTTTAAGTTCAGATCATGACTATATTCTTATTATTCACATTTTCTATCATACAACATTATTACATTGTCACTTTACATTCAAAAAAATTATTTCATCATTAAAGTTATTAACAATATTTTTCATCTCAACAAACTCAAGTAACTAAGAAAATTTAAAATTAAAATGACCAAATTAATCTGAGGCATATTTAACATATTTAAAATGATTATATTAATATTAGACGAATTTACATATTATTGATAAAATTAATCATATGTTCATTAGATTTTCTTTGGCCACACATGACTGAAACCAGCCTAGATCCATTTGAACTCTGGATCTATCAAGCGTAGAGAGGGATCAAATCTCTCGAGGTGCAAACCTTTCCTCACGTTTTGCACTCAAAAAAGTGGTTTGCACCTGTAATATCCCAAAAAAAAAATCAATGTAAAATCAAACATTATGAAAATATTATTTTTAAACGTCCATTTATTTTATTGATAAGAGTTACGAATTAGTTACAAAAACTAATTCTTGATATTCGTGAAAACTCAATAAGGATGAAAACAGGAAAGGAAGGCAGGCACAAGAGTCTCTCATGTCTTTAAAACCATAATTTCTAAATTGTGATTTCTGGGGGAGGATTATTTGGACCTAGTTGTTGAAGTAATTTCGACTCTGAAACCTAAATACAATGGGAAGACACGGATCGAAGAAATTTATTGCATGAAATGAATGAAAAAATGGCATTTCTCTTGCATATCAATGGATATTTCCTTTGAAGAAACTTGGAAAGAGATATTGCTTCATCTGAAGGACGTCTGGCTGTCTAGTTCCAATTTTTGGGTTTTTATTGAGAATGTGTGGAGTAGGCAAAGTGAAAATGAGGGAACCAGGCATTCTGTCTCAAGAGGATTCGAAGAAAAGAGGCATATTATAATGTATTGGGCCTTTCATTGTGACGACTGCATTGGGGCTTCATTACAAAAGGTGTGAATAAATTTGAGTTATGTTATAAGGATGCTTTCGGACCTTATTCGAAAAGAGTCCATTTTCGATGGCTTGTGGGAAGTACAACTGAAAAAGATAAGTTAATCTCTTTGAAAGTTTCTTTGTTTATGTGCATAAAAATATATGGCCAATAATCTTCATGTTCTTTAAAGTAAATTCTTTATTTGGTGCGCAAAAGTATAGTTTGGTTATGTTAATTTCCTTGCAAAGTATTGCAAAGTTCCTATGCATTAAAATATTGCAAGGATATATATCTTCTTGAAAATCTTCGCTACTTAGTTTATGCACAAAAAGAGCTAGGTAGCTTTGTCATTTTCTTGAAATAAATTACACTAATTCTTGCACACAAAAAGTTAAGTAAATATGTAGTTTCTCTTATAAAGATTACATGTGAATCTTGTGTGTGAAAAGATAAGTAACTTTGTCATTTCCTTGGGATAAATTACACAAGATTCTTGCTAAGTATCCAAGATATCCTCTTGAGGAAAGATGCATGAGACATCTAAAGTTCTTGAGGAAATTGTTATTATATATTTTTCTTAGTAAAGAAAACATATTACTACATGTAGATAGAGATTGTTATTATATATTTTTCTTAGTAAATAAAATATATTACTACATGTAGATAAAGATTGTTATTATATATTTTTCTTGGTAAAGAAAATATATTACTACATGTAGATAAAGATTGTTATTACTACATATAGAAAAAGATTGTTATTATATATTTGCATCCTTAAAAGATAAGTAACATTTCTTGTCTTTATATAACATTACATATGCCTTTTATGTAAGAAAAGATAGGAAGCACACTCTTTTCTTAAAAAGAGATTTTGTAATGATGTATGAAATGATAACAAATCCGAGTTATTTTCTTTGAAGTGAATATAAATTAAAGAGGGTAATTTGTGAAATATTTTCATGGGTGGTGAAAAATAAAAGAGAAAAGTTAATTAGATTATTTTTCTTGGAAAGTGTAATTTCCTTTTTGAAATGTGTAGTTTTGATAACTATTTGATGTGTTTATAAGACATAAGTCTTTGTTGAAGAAAAAAATAAACAACTATGACCTTTTGGTTAATTACAATAAATAAATCTTGTGGTGTTCTTGAAAACAACACAATGGTTTTGTGCTTAGTCATGGTACAATATTTCCATAGCTTTGGAAAAGATTAGTTATTTAATAAATCCATGGCAAAGATTCCCATGGATTTTCATGGGTAAGAGAGTTCTTTTGAAAAAATAATACTTAGTTATGAGAAACTATAATAACCTATGCATAGCTCAAGGACACATAAATAATATATGTCATAGGAATCTTCTTTGGAAAAAATATGTTTTTCGTGTGCGTGAAAGATAAGTCAATTGTGTTAATTCCTTTCCAAGAGTTTGCAAAAGTTATATGTTTTGGTGGGTAAAGAGATAAATGATTTGTGTGTTGTATATTGGATAGTTTGATTTTAATTGCATGATTTAATGCATAAAAGGCTAATATTATTATTATTTTAGTCGTTATGCCCAAAAGAAAGGTTATTTTGATACTTTCTTGAAAACAAATGCATGAGAACTTTGTTACGATACTTTCTTGAAAACAAATGCATGAGAACTTTGTTACGATACTTTCTTGAAAACAAATGCATGAGAACATTGTTAAGATACTTTCTTGGAAACAAATGCATAAGAATAATAATATAATAATAATAAATAATATAATAAATAAAATAAATAAAAAAATAAATAAATAATATGTTGGGTTCCTTAAAATAACTATGTGAAAATAACACATATGCAGAAGCATAGAAACAAAAGTTGATTACATGCATGAAAATAGAACTATTATGTTAGATCTTTTAGAGAGAAACATGGATTTGTGTGCAGAAAATAATAAGTTTTATGTTAGATCCTCGAAAGTAAAACAAGTAATTACTTGCAATAAATGCACTAGCTTTCCTTTGTAAAATACATATATCCGCATGCAAGAAAAAATGACTAACACATTAGTTTTTTTTAGCAATGCATGTCTTTGTGCATACAATAGATTTTGTAAATAGCTCTACCTTGGGAAATATGCTTTTCGAAAAGTGACTTGCATTTGCATGCACAATAATGATGTCTATCATATTAGATTTCCCTTAAAAGGGGCATTTATTTTTATGTATTATAATAATATCTATTGTGTTGGAAAGATTACTTAGTTACATGCACAAAAAAGAAGCCAAGGGGTTATCTCTCTTTGAATAAGTTTGTATCTAATTACATGCACGAAAAACGAAGATAATTTGCTAGTATTCTTTAAATGAAATGAATGGTTACAATAGTTTCCTTTATATATGAACATGTACTAGTGCGAGAATGATCATAGTAACGTGGTAATTATTTTGACATGCTTGATAGTTATTTGTTTATACATGCACAATGTTGTTAGAAGACGCATGTTGTGATATTATATTTACATCTCATGTATGCACATGAATAGATGTTAAAACATCACTTTTAAAGATTGATTAATACTTTATCTAATCATGTTATCAAAGCTTATTGATGACAACAATGACAGGAAATGATGATGATTTGTGCAAAAGGCAAATTATGTTTAACGTTGTGGCAGATAACAACTAATGGTCTATGCTGATGAGTACGAGTTGTAGGATGGTCCACTGATGGAATGATAATGTCACAAGCTTATAAAGATTGGTGATTTGTGTGTAAATAGTTTCATGACGATTGTAATAGTTTTTAGCTAGGTATGTTATATTTTAATGATATTTCATTGTAATACATTATAACAATGGCTAAGGGATGGACTCCCTTATAAGCCATTGAGTGAGGGGCGAAGTTGTGAACACCCTCACGAGGGTTTAATAATAAAATGAAATGTTTGCTAGTTTTCAGCCTACGGGGTTTCCAGAGTATATCGGTGTTCAATGATGTGATTGATTACTATGTCAGTTTGATGATGATGATTCCTTGCCTGAAGTGATGTTCATAATGTCTAGTATATGGTTATGTAATCTGGTTAAGGGAATCATGAAATGGATGCAAGGTCCATCATATAGTTTATGTTAATATACTACAACAATGGTTGTTAATGGTTACACAACTTACTATTCCTCTACTGAAACTTACTCTACGTACTGATGAACATTCTATCTAATGATTAATGAGGATCTGGAATAGTGATTTGGATAATTACCCGTGGGTGATTTGTGTAAAAAAATTCTAACTCTCTGCATTTTCATGTGAAGTCACTAGGGATGTTACAACACCTCAACATTCTATCTAATGATTAATGAGGATCTGGAATAGTGATTTGGATAATTACCCGTGGGTGATTTGTGTAAAAAATTGCTAACTCCCTGCATTTTCATGTGAGGTTACTAGGGATGTTACAACACCTCGAGAGATTTGATCCTTCTCGGTGCTTGATAGATCCAGAGTTAAAATGGATCTAGGTTGGTTAGTTTACAATGAAAATTCAAAAAGAGTATCCACTACTCATTATAGGAGAAAAAGGAAAGAAAGTAAAATATGATTTCTAATCCTCCAACCTAGTATGGGGGTAGATCTCATGTAAAAACCTAAACATGTAAACCTAAACATAAACATAACTTTTAACTTTTAACATTTAATATTTTTAACCGCGCCAAGAGGTGCATTCTACAGCCCAATATGACCCCGATGTGTAAGTGTGTCATGTCCTCAAAAAATAATAAAAATAATTTTCGCTAATGTCGATCAATCTTAAATTATATATAACTGTGTAATATAATTAATGGAAAAAGATTAATTATTAAAATATAACTATGTATTTGAATAGATAGTAAATTATCTCATGCTTTGAACTGCTCATTTATCATATACCTATTTGAATGGATCAAAGTTTACCTTTAACAAAAAAAAATACGACATTAAAATTCCAAATTTAGTAAAAATTTTAAACATTTTTACTCTTTACTAAATCCAATTTCATTTCTTAAATGAAAGGAAAAAGGTTAATTCAACACAAAAAATCGAAAATCTTGCTCCAAAATCTTTTAATATTTCTTATAACTAAAAATTGGTAAAATGAATCTTTAAAAAAGCCATATCTAGGGATATATTAAAATCTTTAAAACATAAATATTTCCACATTAAAGTTGTAATATTTGGAAAATATTAAGTTGATATAGTTTTATTATAAATTTTGTTATTATGTCATGTAAAAGACAATATTAATCTAATATTGATATTATAATATTAATATTAATATATTATAATATCAATATTATTAAATTTAATTAATTTGGACTAATGTAATATTAAATTTAATATAATAAATTGCTATATTATAATATATATTGATATATTATGATATATATTAACTCTAGATATATATGGAGGGAAGAACAAAGACATAAAGTGATACAGGTGGTGAGATAGGGGGGTGACAAGGGAGAGGAGGAGATACAATGAAGGAGAGGGAAGAGGAGGAATGAAGAGGGAGATAAAGAGAGGAGAGAGAGAGGGAGGTAGGAGACAAAGGGAGAGAGGGGAAGGACCAGAGAGAGGAGGAGAGAGGGAGGGACATAGAGATGGAGTTGGAGGGAGAGAGAAAGAAAGACATAGAGAGATAAAAGTGGAGAGAGAGAGAGAGAGAGAGAGCGAGTGACAAGGGAGAGATGGAGAGGGTGTGTGTATTTTTTGGGTGAGATAGAGAGACAAATAAGGAGAGATGCAAGGAAGGGGGGGAGAAAGACAGAGGAGAAAGGGAGGGAGATAGTGACAAAGTTGGAAGGAGAAAAGAGAGAGGGCGGGGGAGATAGAGTGAGGTGGGTGAGAAAGGGACAGAGAGGAAGGAAGAGAGAGAGGACATGATAGAGAGGAGAGAGGGCAGGAGAGAGAGGGAGATGGAGGTAGGTAAGAATAAATACATAAAGAGAGAAAAGTGGAGAGAGAGAGAGAGGGAGTGATAAGGCAGAGAGATGGAGGGAGAGAGGAGAGCAGGAGTGGATATAAATAGAAGGGGGAGAGAGGGAGAGGGAGAGTAAGAGGGAGGGAGAGATAGATAGATAGATAGGGAGAGGGAGAGGGAGAGTAAGAGGGAGGGAGAGATAGATAGATATGGATAAAGAGTGTGTATGCTTTGAGGGTTATATAAATAGACAAAGGAGACGAACAGGGAGATAGATATATAGATGGGCAGTGAAGAGAGGGAAGAAGAGAGATATAGAGAGAGGGAGGGAGCGAGTGGGATTATATAATATTATTATATATATCATATATATATTATATATATATATATAATATATTATATATATATATATGGGTTATATAAATAGATCAAAGGAGAGGAAAGGGAGATAATTTAGATGGCAGTGAAGAGAGGAAGAGGAGAGATATAGAGAAGAGGGAGCGAGTGAGGGGATATATATATATAATATATAATTATATTATATGGAGAGAGAGAGCATGCGTGTTTGGGGGGTGATATAGAGAGACAAAGAAGGAGAGATGAAAGGATATATAGATATAGATGGAGGGGGAGGAGAGGGAAGAATATTTCTTGCACAAGATGCATTGATTTCAATGTAGATGATGAGTTATAATCCTATTTGCTTGCTTGCACTAGATGCATTGATTTCAGTGTAGATGTTGATTTCTAATTATATTTAATTGTTTGTACTAGATGCATTGATTTCAGTGTAGATAATTATTTCTAATCCTATTTGATTGCTTGCTCTAGATGCATTGATTTCAGTGTAGATGGTGATTTCTAATCCTATTTGTTGGTTGCATTAAATGCATTGATTTCAATGTAGATGTAGATTTCTAATTATATTTAATTGTTTGCACTAGATGCATTGATTTCATTATAGATGTTTATTTCTAATCTTATTTGATTGCTTTCATTAGACACAATAATTTCAGTGTAGATGATGTTTCCTAATCCTATTTGATTGCTCGCATTAGATGGATTGGATGTTGTTAATCTTAAGATTGTAAATTATTAAAATTATTTTTCAAGAATAGACGGAGGGGAGAGAAAGTGAAGAATATTTCTTGCACTATATGCATTGATTTCATTGTAGATGATGTTTTCTTAGAATTCTATTCAATTGCTTGCACTAGATGCATTGATTTCAGTGTAGATGTTGATTTATAATTCTATTTGATTGCTTGTTATAGATGCATTGATTTCAGTGTAGATGTTGATTTCTAATCCTTTTTTATTTCTTACACTAGAGGCATAGATTTGGATTTCAAATCCTATTTGTTTGCTTTCACTAGATGCATTGATTTTAGTGTAGATCTTGATTTCTAATCTCATTTGATTGCTTGCATTGGATGAATTGATTTTAGTGTAGATGTTGTTTTCTAATCTTATTTGATAGTGTGCATTAGACACATTAGATGTTGTTAATATTGACATTGTTGATTATTAAGAAAAAATATTTTCAAGATATATAGTAATACCTAAAAGGACACTATTAAGAATTAATTAGTTGTCAAAAGTTGTGATACATAGAATTAAAATGAAATAGATGTGCAGAACCAATCCTCCTGCAAAGTGCAAAATAATCCTTGATAAGATCGTCTCCCTTCTACATCACCAACTAATTACTAATAGACAACTACATATATTCAAAATTACATATAGATAATTGCATATAATAATGTATTCATAATATTTATAAGAGGAAGAGATATATTTACAGACATTTCAAACAAATCAAAATATTCTTGAAGGGGATGTGATAATTGTTTGGAGAAACAAATAATGTTAGATTTGTATATTTCTAGCCACTCATTAAAAAAATATATTATTTCTTGACTTTGCTAATAGACTATAGATAAAAAATCGTCAAAATATTCTTGAAAGAAATAAATTATTTCAAACATTAGCAAAGAAAAAATTATTTCAAGAGTAATATTGATGCAATAAATTGTTAAAGCCACTCTTCAAGAGATATTTAGTAATACCTGGGGGGACACTATTGAGAATTAATTAGTTGTCAGAAGTTGTGATACCTAAAATTAAATGAAATAGATGTATAGTATGCAAACTATTGATAAGATTGTCTCCCTTCTTCATCACCAACTAATTACTAATAGACAATTACAAACACATATAAAAATATAACACAACAACTGTAACATTCAAAAACATTATCATCCAAATCCAAACACATAAACACGCAAACACACAAACCACTCAAAGCATCAAAACAAACATGTACAAACCATTCAAGGCAAGCAACACAGACAAAATTAAAGAAGAGAGTGATATGGTCATGCCAAACAAAGAAAACATAATGTGATTAACCTCAAACATGTACAGAATAATGATAATCTAAAAATGTGACATTGTTTCCCTCAACTAGAACTAACTTAGATCCATCTAACACCAGATCTATCATGCG
The DNA here is from genome assembly GCA_000404065.3 of Pinus taeda. Taxonomy (NCBI): domain Eukaryota; kingdom Viridiplantae; phylum Streptophyta; class Pinopsida; order Pinales; family Pinaceae; genus Pinus; species Pinus taeda. The sequence continues at coordinate 76,667 of APFE030039165.1, read as the reverse complement.
TCGAGATGTTGAAGAAAGTGTAACTAAGTTCGGTATTTACAAATGTAATTTTGATCTTTGTACTTGTCAAGAAAAAGAAATATTATTTTTGTAAATTATAAGATAAATGAGTTTCTTTCTCATTTCATAGGTCTAGGAAAGTCAAAGAGTCAAATTCATGTACAAGGAGTTCTTCTTGTGTCTATCTGTAAATGTATACTACTCTAAAAGGCCCTCTAATACAAGCACAACCTCTTGAAGACATCAACTAACAAAATGATGTAAAACACAGTCATGTCGACCTACAAATATATGTATGAATGACAAGTCATCTCAAATAATAGACACATCCTTTCAATGGACACATCGACTAATTATGGAGGATGAACTACTATAAATAACTAGCTAGGGTATCCGCAAAACAAGAGTGAAGAACTGGGACTTGTCTGACATTTTCATAGGTTTCTCACTGAATACTTTTTGTATGGGTGCAAGTCATATATCCACATTGCAGGAGTAAGGGTACCTCTGCAAATTTGTTGGAAATTATAGTGATAAATATCTCAGTCTCCTCATGATCACAGTCTCGGTAAAAATTACAGTGATATCTTCATACTCTTCTCTGAGATTGCAAATAAGGAACAGTGGTACAGGATGCTCGAATCAAGACATTAGACCAACACTTCGGATGGATCACTGTGATCTTCGGATAGGCATTATAGTGGCATAATTGTGATCTCAGTGCAAGGAGGATGTTGTCATAAGTCTCAGTACAACAATGTTGCAACAACAGTAATCTTAGAGATTACCTTTATAGTGCAGCAATAACAATACCTCGTTGACATGGTGATAAAGCAAGATGCAACTGTAAGGATCTCTGTGGTACTATGATAAAGATCTCGAAAAACCAGTAATGATGATGATAATCTCAATGTCAAGAGGAGGATTGGTGTCTTGGTCTTGTAGTGGCCTAGTACGTCAAGGGTCATGGCCTTGGTATTCGTCAATGAGAATCTCTATAAGAAGAATTTTGTGCAGGTTTTCCTCTCTAAGAGGAAGAAGTTTTGGCCCTGGATGAAAGCCAAATATCTTTTGTTCTTGTCTCTTTTTTTGGTAGCTTTTTGATGAACTAAAGAAGACACACTCTAATAATAATAAGTGAAGATTGGAATAAGAAGAAAAGTTGAAAACACCTCACAAATAGTTATCATGCCAAGAAGAATCACATTAACTACATTTGCCCTAGATTCTTCAACATGGTATCATAGGTAAGGCGTTGAAGTCAAAGGAAGGGAAGAAAAAGAGACATTCAAGGATCAACTTCAAGAAGGGCATCAAAGCAAGTTGAAGGGCTTTGTCAAAATTAAAGGATCAATCTTCAACAACAAGACAATTTAAGTCCTACAACCTACAAATTTGGATCTCAGATCACAATCAAAAGAAGAAAACACAGTACTTCCCATAGTCTCGGTGCCAGGATCACGTAATCTCAATCAAAAGATGAAGCGTTCAGATCTCAGGGTACATGGCAACAGTTTTGGTGCCTCCCACAGTTTCGTTCTACATCATGCCAATGATAGTCACTATCTCAAATTGAATCCTTTTCTATAAATAACATAATCTTGAAAACTCAGAATTATGATGCACACTCAATGGCATATTGAAGCGGACCATCTACAAGCACTCAGAAATAGGTATTATAAGGAGATCATAGCAAGTAACCCTAATTCTCTATGAGTCTACATGATGTTGCATACTACAAGGTTCACTTGTCTGATAACAATACAGTGCCATCTCAAATCATAAGGATCAGATTTGTAAGTCATAGTAACTTGAAGACAAGCTTCCTATCATTGCAACAAGGATATTATCCGGAGGAAGCATGAATCCATCTACTTCAACAACTTTCAACATGAGCAAGGTGAAGATTTTATCTTCACATGTCAAGTAATTATTTTTCATTAATCAAATTGGTAAAATGACTTCATAATTGCAAGAAGATCTATAGGTTGGATGGGTCATCAAAGGTCCTTGCATAGAATAAGGAGGATTGTCACAATCCTCATTTAATAAGAGAATTCAATGAACATGTCTCCTTTAAATTCATGGGAGGGAACTCTTAAAGTCCTCTCATCCCTATGTAGCAAGAAAGGAGACATAAAAGAGATATACGAAATGCTAGAAGATATACTCTTTGAAATGAAGTTAAGGTCATATCACTTAGACCTAATTGGGAATGAAGGTATCAAAGAATGAAGAAATATCTTCATGAGATCTCAATTGGGAGATCTGGGAAAGATGATAAGAATATGATCATCATTGATATACTAATTGATAAGCAAGGTAACAAATTTCCATAGACAAGGAAGTTACCTCATTCAACTTGTGGTCTCTATGCTAGATAAGAAAAGACAAGTTGAACGTAAAAATGTTGAACGTAAAAAATCTTAAACATTTGCAGAAAGGAAAAGAAATTTTGGTCCTCAAACAAACTAAACAGTGCTATGGAGAGATTATGAAAATAAATCTCATATCACCTAAAAGATGGAGGAAGGTGAAAAGGGCCAAGAAAAAGAGGGAATAACAGATCTCTACCATGATTAAGATGGTGTCCCTCACAAAAGGGTCTTATCATAAGGTCCTAAATATTTAGTTACATATATGAACATGATAATAAGATGCATTGTGGCTTCATGGAAGCATTATAAACAAGATCTTGGGACATCACAACCATGGGAATCGTGGAGGAAAAAATCCATGACACACAAACATGAAGGATATAAATCTTAGGAACCTCGTTGGACATTGAAGAAAAGGATGAAGTCATCTAGGACAAGGCTCATCATATAAAAGGGAACATTTTCCAAATGGGGATATACAAGATCCTCAAGATTCTCTGAAGGCATCCTCATCGGAAGGTTCACTGATCTATAGAAGATGCAAATGTTTCATCAGGAAATCCAACTTATGGAATTCATGAGAATATGGTATGATGACATGAGAAATGAATCATATCAAGGGATTGAATATCTTTTCAATCAAGGAAGTTGTTGGAATAAGCCTAGATGACCAAAAGGTAAAAAGAGGTATTTATGCTTGTGTTTAATATTGTAATTTCATGTCATGTGGTTGCAGGTAACATGGATCATTACTTCTATCTTGAGAAGCATGATCAAGCGAAAGGGATCTCCTCCTCTGAAAGGATGTAGGAAGGAATAAAGTCACACTAAGATGAAATCAACATAATATGTCCTCATATGAAGTATAAGGTGGTTGAATACAATTAAGAAACTATGATTGAAAGCTCTTGGGAATATAATGTGTGAGGAAGGAAGAGATCGTGATATATTCAACCATGATGAAGGCAATCAACATCCAAAAGACTAAGAAGACTTGACTAGGAAATATCCAGGAAAAGATATGAAGACTCATCATAGTCTAAAAAGATGGAGACCCTTGACAATGGATATCTTTGGGAGATGTGTCAACATGTATGCATGATGTCGATACGTACAAGAATATGTCATGATGAAGAGCCATATCAAAAGGTACGATTTGATTTAATGTTAAGTTTTGATTTCTTGAATAATATCTGGATGAGTTCATGCAGTGTTATTGGCAAAAGAGTTTTAAGTACAAGTACAACTATCATTCATGTGGAGGATGGAAATTCTTGAAAGAAACATGATAAGGAAGAAGTAGCCATGTCACAAAGGTTCCAGATATATATCAAGAAGGCCACTTTCCACGAAGAAAGGAATGACATGACGAACCAAGAAGGAAAGTGATCGATGGCTAATTCCCTACAAGGAAGAAGCTCAACTGAATTTCATCACATCAAGGAAATTGATCAAGCAGTAGAAAGACCCATGCAAAAGAAGCTACTGATGAAAAAGAGAGTCCATGGTTAAGAGGGAGCTTAGGCAAGTTCCTGGTCAGAGGGAACTTGGGTACATTCCTTTATAGGAATGGGCATATCCTCCCTAGTTAAGAGGGAGAGATAGACACAACATTATTGTCTTCACCAAGGAAGAAAGAATGGAGGGTTGGGTAATCATCTGGTATCCGATGCTCTTTGAGGATGTGTAGGGAATCCAAGACAAGGGCTGATCCAAGTGGAAATTGGTGGCCACTTTCCAAGTCCACTTGGACCCCCACCATTGTCTCTCTCAACATTTTCAATTTCCTTAATTGTAGCACAACTTACTATTTTTAGCAAATTTTCGGGTCCTGAACTTCCGGAGCCGTTTTGATGCCCTAAACGATGTTTTTTGGGAAAACTGGGAGCAACATGGGTCCATGTTTTGATGTTGCTCTTCCCAAAGTTGTAGTTCTCGGATAGATCTTTCTAACATGATATTGTGCACGTCAAACGGAGATCATATGCCAAAGTTACGACCACGGGAAGTTGATGTACCAATTTGCCCAAACGAGGCCCACAGTTTGGCGTTTCATCTTCTAGGGTTAGGTTTTTGGATGTTTAGAGTTTTACATTATTTCTCAACAATGAGTAGGCCTTTGAGCCTCATTGTAAGACAGTTCAGAGGCATGTAGCCGCCACATCTCTTCTCAGAGATAAGCTACCATCGCCCTAGCTGGGTTATTTCCATTATTGTTGTAAGAATATTTCAGTATTTTACATTAATGAAATGAAATGTTATTTCCACTACATATCTGTGTTTATGGTTATCTCTGTAATTTGTTGCATTCATGTTTAAATCCGGATATCAGAGCGGTTTGCTTTTTTTGTTTTTCTTTGCATGTCCCCAACGAGGTTGGGATATAAGGAGTTAGGGCTTGAACTCGTCGAACCTTTGCAAGACCAACCTCACAAATCCCAACGGCCTCCCATGGTGGATGAGAAGAAAGACGAGGGGGTAGGAGATCCTATCAAAATCTTGCTCGAAGAAGCCCTTGAGTGACAAAGGAATGCTATGATAGACAACTTTTCCCAGATCCTTCAGCGGCTACCCAGAAGCAACGCATCGGCTTCCAACAGCTACTCTAGAAACACCACGACCTTTAAGGTACAAGTTAATTTTGAAATCCCCATATTCGAGGGCCAGATAGACGCAGATGCCATAGATAAATGGTTAAATCTGCTAGAGGGTTATTTTTCTGTTCATGAATTTTCGAGTCAGGAAAAGATTGTTTTCGCTCTTCTCAAAGCAGCCCCCCATGTCAAGGACTGGTGGGAAACCTACTGCGAGAAAAAGGATGAAAATATCGGCTCACTATTTTCAGCCGCACCCACCTAGAATTCATTATGGGATGCCATCAAGGAGCAATACTACCCTGTCAGAAGTTATGAGGATCAATACATAAAGTGGACCACGCTGTGGCAGGGAAGGGACCAAGACGTGCCGGAGTTTACCAATCTTTTCCATACCCTTTGCACAAAATTGGGTATCAAGGATTCAAAGTAGCATTTGATACTAAAATATCATGGCTGCCTGCACAAGTACATCCAGGAAGAAATAGAATTCCTCAACATCTCCTCGCTCGGAACAACATACCGATATGCCATCAAGGTCGAGCAAAAGTTTAAATAGAAGAAGCGAGACTTTGGATCTGTGAATCCAAAGCAAGGGAAAGGTGCCCCTAAACTATAGAACAAAGGACAAAACCAAGGCGGGGCAGCCCAAGACAACCCGCCAAAGCTGCAAGCAAAGAACAGCGCCGCGAAGCCAAAAAAGGACACGGAAAATGGTGTGAGTTCCATAACAGCTCCACTCACAACACAAGTGAGTGTCGGGCCAAGCAGTCACTAGTGGCTGAGCTAAAGGTTTCAGAATCAGATGCATGTTTCGACTCTGAGTCAGAACCCGACAAGGGGAATGACAAAGGGAATGACAAAGGGAAGTAGATTATCGATGTGAAGCCCCACACCACCGTTGCCACCATGAAGATACAGAAGGAGGAACCCGAAGATCCAGAGGAGGAGCATCTCTTCCACTCCCAGATGTGGGTAAAGGGATCCTTGATATAGTTCATTGTCGATAGCGGGAGCCAAAAGAACTTCATTTCAGCAAAGATCATGAAGCGGTTAGGCCTACCAACCACAGCACATCCACAACCGTACACCATTGGGTGGCTTCACCAAGGACGAGATCTTCGCGTGAGCCAACAATGTTGCCTTCCATACAACATCAAGCCCTTCATGGATGAGGTATTGTGTGACATTGCTCCCCTTGAAGTTTGTGATGTATCATTAGGACAACCATGCTTGTGGAAGCGACATGCAATGTATGAATCACGACCTCGTGTTGTTATTGTTACACTGGGAAATAAGTTGTACAGGATACCGAAGGTAGCACCGCCTAACACCATCTCTTTGGTTACTGCAAAACAATGCAGTAAGCTCATGTCCAAAACCGGGAAATTTATTTTCCCGATCACACGCCCTCAAGGAAAGAAGAAGACAGTGGCCACGACGTCTAGGCAGGGCCCCTCCACACGACAACTACCGATGGAAAAGGTTGTGGAGGAGTACGAGGACATCTTCACCTCCCCCGTAGGGGTTCCTCTTCACTGTCAGGTCAAGCACTCCATCAATCTGACCCCAGGTGCACCGCTACCCAATGGACCAATCTATCGGATCTTTGTTCTGGAGAACGATGAAATCAAGAGGTAGATTCGGGAGCTGCTATAGAAAGGTCACATCCATTCGAGTTCATCGCCTTATGGGAGCCTGATCATGTTGGTACAGAAGAAGGATGGGACTTGGAGACTCTATATTGACTATTGGGCGCTGAACAAGATCACTATCCATAATAAGTACCCGATCCCGCAGATTGATGACCTCCTGGACCAACTAAAGGGGGAAAAATATTTCAGTAAGATCGATCTGAAGTCAGGATATCACTAGGTACAAATCGAACCCTCTTATGTGTGGAAGACTACCTTCAAAGCCAAGGAGGGCCTTTTCGAATGGTTGGTTATGCCTTTCAGATTGACAAATGCTCCTGCAACCTTCATGAGGCTAATGGATGACATCTTGCAGCCATTCACCAACTCATTTGTAGTGGTATACTTGGATGGCATTCTAATCTTCAGCCAAAGTTGGGAAGAGCACCTCCACCACATCTGACAGGTTCTCCAAACACTGCAGCAACACAAGCTATGTGCCAATTTGGAGAAATGTACTTTTGGCATGACCGAGGTTCAGTATCTTGGATACATTATTGATGAACAGGGGGTGCATGTGGATCCAGCCAAGATCCAAGTCATTTGGGGTTGGCCATCTCCAACCACTCTGACAGAGCTCCGCAACTTTCTAGGTCTTGCCAACTTCTATGACAAGTTCGTGTTGGGGTTTTCTCATATCACTTGGCCGTTGAGTCAAGTCACCAAGGGAGGAGCGAAAGCAAAATTCTTTTGGTCTGAATCTCAACAGAAGGCATCCACAGATTTGAAAGATCACCTCTACACGGCACCAGTGCTTGCGTTACCAGATTTGCAAGAACCATTTGAGGTCGAGATAGATGCCTCTGACTATGCTATTGGGGCAGTCCTTACTCAACACGGGCATCCAGTGGCATATCACAGTGAGACACTTTCAGACATAGTCCGGAAGTATCCCACTTATGACAAAGAGATGTATTCCATTGTGTAGGCTTGCCGATAATGGAAGCATTACATTTTGGGGAAGGAAACGGTCATCCACACAGACCACCGATCTCTACAGTTCATACAGGCCCAAGGGAAATTGCAGAATGATTGCCATCAGAAGTGGTCTACATACCTGCAACAGTTCCATTTGAATATCAAGTATAAGAAGAGCAGCACCAATAATGTTGTAGATTGTCGTAGTCGACCACCGATCATGGCGTTAACCACCGTGCTCAACTCTTGTGGGCATGAGACTTCTGGTTGGCCACTTCTCTACAAAAGTGACTAAGAATTTGGCCACACATACCAGAGACTCTTGGAGGTTCGGCATGTTCCAAATTTCCACCTCTAGGATGCCCTATTATGCCACTTGGGTGACCTTTGTGTTCCTTCAAGCGAGAGTGCCAAGATGATTTGGGAATCACACTACAGTCGGGTTGCTGGGCATTTCAGGGTCGAGGAAACGTTGGCAGTTCTACAAAAGTATTTCTATTGGCCGAATCTTTGACAGGATGTCGGGAAGTACATCAGATCATGAACTGCCTGTGACATTGCTAAACCGACCATCAAGAACCAAGGCCTCTATACCCCACTGCCTACCCCTAGTCGACCTTGGGAATCCATCTCCATGGATTACATGTTAGGCCTTCCTTCCACTAAGCATGGAAATGATTGTGTTTTTGTGGTCGTCGACAGGTTCTCAAAGATGGCCATTATGGCAGTCTGCAAGAAGAATATCACAGCAGAAGCCACTGTTATACTCTTCTTTGAACGAGTGTGGGTGCACTTTAGGATCCCACAGTCTATCATCTCAGATCGAGATAGTTGGTTCCTCAGTATATTTTGGTCCAGTCTCTGGTCAATGCTAGACACCAAACTCACTAAGTCCACAGCCTTCCATCCTCAAACTGATGGCTATACAGAGGTTGTCAACAGGATGATTGTACACATTCTGTGCATGTAAAAATCAAAGCATCCACACACATGGGATGAGAGTCTCCCCTATGTTCAGCACAAGTACAACCGAGCTCTTCACAACTCGACTGGCCACAACCCTTTTTAGGTGGGCTTGGGATTCCAGCCACTATGCCCCATTGATGTGGCCATCCCACTTGCAGCTACTCACACAGATTCGACTCATGTCCAGTCCGGAACAGACAAGGCAACCATCTTCATTAAGCACATCCAACATATTCACCAGGAGGTCCATGACATTATAGAGAAATCAAATGCCAAGTAAACGCAGTGACATGATCAACATCGGGTGCCACACAAGTTTCAGGTGGGAGACAAAGTATGGTTGTATTTGCAAAAGGAACGCCTTACTAGAGCCTATCGGAAACTGAGACCACTCTGAAATGGTCCTTACATCATTACTAAGGCTATGGGAGATAATGCATTTGAGCTCAGCATTCCCCCATTCCTTGGCCTGCACCCAGTGTTCAATGTGGACCGCCTTCGGCCATACTTTCCACCATTACTAGACACATCTGACATTGCAGAACATATCACCACCACAGAATTAAATCCAGATTGCGTGGAACAAGGTGCAACTGATCGGATCATGGACACATAGATCAAGAACACTTGCCAACAAAATATCCAACTGTATCGAGCTGTTAAAGCAGGTCAAATCCTTCACCAAGGCAAGTGGCTCACCAGGGACCAAGTTCAGCAGAAGTTTATTCATATCATGGAGGAACTCAACGTAATGGGGACCATTGCTTCCTAAGGGGGGAGGAATGATCCAGGTGGACTTTGGTGGTCACCTACCAAGTCCACTTGGACCCCCACCATTGTTTCTCTCAACATTTTCAGTTTCCTTAATTGTAGCACAACTTACTATTTTTAGTAGTTTTTCAGGTCCTGAACTTCCAGAGCCGTTTTGAGGCCCTAAAAGACATTTTTTGGGAAAACTAGGAGCAACATGGTTCCATGGATTGATGTTGCTCTTCCCAAAGTTGTAGTTCTCGAATAGATCTTTCTAACAAGATATTGTGCATGTCAAACAGAGATCATATGCCAAAGTTATGACCCTGGGAAGTTGATGTACCAATTTACCCAAACGGGGCCCACAATTTGGCATTTCATCTTCTAAGGTTAGGTTTTTGGATGTTTAGGGTTTTCCATTGTTTCTCAACAATAAATAGGCCTTCAAGCCTCATTGTAAGACTGTTCATATGCATGTAGCCACCACATCTCTTCTCAGAGATAAGTTAACATCGCCCTAGTTGGGTTATTTCCATTATTATTTGTAAGCATATTTCAGTATTTTACATTAATGAAATGAAGTATTATTTCTGTTGCATATCTGTGTTTATGCTTATCTCTATAATTTGTTGCATTCATGTTTAAATTTGTATCAGTGGTATCAGAGAGGTCTACTTTTTCTTTGTTTTTCTTTGCATGTCCCCAACGAGGTCGGGATATAAGGAGTTAGGGCTTGAACTGGTCGAACCTTTGCAAGACCAGCCTCGCAAATCTCGATGGCCTCCCATGGTGGATGAGAAGAAAGATGAGGGGGCAGGAGATCCTATCAAAATCTTGCTCGAAGAAGCCTTTGAGCGACAAAGGAATGATATGATGGACAACTTTGCCCAGATGCTTCAGCGACTACCCAGAAGAGACACATCGGCTTCCAGCAACTACTCTAGAAACGCCACGCCCTTTAAGGTACAAGTTAATTTTGAAATCCCCATATTCGAGGGCCAGATAGACGCAGATGCCATAGATAAATGGTTAAATCTACTAGAGGGTTATTTTTCTGTACATGAATTTTCGAGTCGGGAAAAGATTGTTTTCGCTCTTCTCAAAGCAGCCCCCCACGTCAAGGACTGGTGGGAAACATACTATGAGCAAAAGGATGAAAATACCGGCTCACTATTTTTAGCGGCACCCACCTGGAATTCATTTCGGGATGCCATCAAGGAGCAGTACTACCCTGTCGGAAGCTATGAGGATCAATACATAAAGTGGACCACTCTGCAACAGGGAAGGGACTAAGACGTGCCGGAGTTTACCAATATTTTCCATACCCTTCGCACAAAATTGGGTATCAAGGATTCGAAGCAGCATTTGATACTAAAATATCGTGGCTACCTGCACAAGTACATCCAGGAAGAAATATAATTCTTGAACATCTCCTCGCTCGGCACAACATACCGATATGCCATCAAGGTCGAGCAAAAGTATAAACAGAAGAAGCGAGACTTTGGATATGCGAATTCGAAGTAAAGGAAAGGTGCCCCTAAACCACAGAATAAAGGACAAAGCCCAAAGATGCATGCAAAGAACAGCCCCACAAATCCAAAAAAGGACACGGAAAATGGTGTGAGTTCCATAAGAGCTCCACTCACAACACAAGTGAGTGTCGGGCCAAGCAGTCACTGGTGGCTGATCTAAAGGTTTTAGAATCAGATGCATGTTTCGACTCTGAGTCAGAACCCAACAACGGAAATGACAAAGGGAAGCAGATTATCGATGCAGAGCCCAACGCCACCATTGCCACCACGAAGATACAGAAGGAGGATCCCGAAGATCCAGAGGAGGAGGAGCGTCTCTTCCACTCCCAGATGTGGGTAAAGGGCTCCCCGATACAGTTCATTGTCGATAGCAGGATCCAAAAGAACCTCATTTCGGCAGAGGTCATGAAGCGGTTGGGCCTACCAACCACAGCACATCCACAACCGTACACCACTGGGTGGCTTCACCAAGGACGGGATCTTCGCATGAGCCAGCAGTGTCACCTTCCATACAACATCAAGCCCTTCACGGATGAGGTATTGTGTGACATTGCTCCCCTTGAAGTTTGTGATGTATTATTAGGACAACTATACTTGTGGAAGTGACATGCTGTGTATGAATCAAGGCCCCATGATGTCATTATTACATTGGGAAATAAGTTGTACAGGATACGAGAGGTAGCACCGCCTACTGCCATCTCTTTGATTACTGCAAAACAATGTAGTAAGCTCATTTCCAAAACCGGGAAATTTGTTTTCCTGATGATAAGCCCTCAAGGAAAGAGGAAGATGGTGACCACGACCTCCAGACAGGGCCCCT